>CM043005.1:11135168-11344515 GCA_023678885.1 Pogostemon cablin
ACTTGTTTACATTATGATGAAAATGGCTTTCCTTTGTCACATGTTTTGCCAGAAGTTTTCCACCATATACATCCTATTGTAATTCAGGTGGAACTTACTCAAAAACATCTAGGCAATTCACATAGAATTAAATTGATCTAGGTTTCCCTTCAATTTATACTCCATGCTTTCCCAATTCATTCATCAAATTAAATCATGATCTTCTGCCTTTTAACTTACTCAAGTATCCGAAGAGTTACATGAGACCATCATATTTCTATGAACCTCTCATCTCTTCACTAGAGACTTTAATAGGCATCATGAGACGTCCATTGTGAGAACACACATGTATTTTCTTAAGCAGTAAAATTCAAAACCAAGATTCTTTTCTAATCATCTAATTTTGGACCAGTAAATATAATTTCTTTTAGTCAACAATAAGCGAGATAAAACCATTTGAAATTACAGAGAATCATAAATAAATATACCGATCAAATCTTTGAATTTTATCCTTTTATATTGATTCCCTCAAAACTATATAAAAATAAAATTCACCGACATCTCAAGCACCGTGAGTCTGCAAGCCACGTTAGTGTGTACGTTTACAAACCCAAACATTTACAAGAGAAGGTTTTACCCATTAATTTCATTTGTCAACCTAACTTTATGACAAAATAATTAATAGTCGGTTCCTCTTTAGCCATGCAAATAATAGCAGTGACTCCGTTGGGGAGGATACTAATTATTTACACCTAAGTGTACACCATTATTTGATCCCAAGTCCACTGCGCGAGCTTGTGTGCCTTACAGTTGGAGAAGTACACACGCGCTCGGATAGCTTCCTACAATCATCAATTATAAGTTTGTACCAGTGAGCCCCACATAAACTCATCCGTTAGGGAGGAAGGCCTATTGCTAACACGCAAGTTCATGTACCACATTACAAACAATAATTATGTAATGAAGTCTGTACCAGTGATCCGTGAATAAACTCATCCGTTAGGGAGGAAGGCCTATTGCCAACACGCAAGTTTACTCACATCACTTACAAACCAATAATGGAGGCCGCGGGAATATTTACCAATCCCCTCTCCCACTTAGTAATTTAACACCGAGGGTTTTTACATGCATATGATATTCATAATAAAATACGCAACGCTAGCATGCTTCTATTACGGCACATAAGGCAGTAAATCACAGAGAGTCATGCATACATATATAGCAATAATCAATAATTAAATCAATCATTAACAGTTATATATCAGCGAATTCGATTGTTCGCCACCAAGCACGAATATCAGCAAAGACTTCCAGACTATCAAATTTTCAAAATTTCCAGATTGTCCAATTTTCGAAACCATCGATATCGACTAGATTATCAAATATTCGAAAAACATCAAGATTATCAAAATTCCGAAACTATCGATATCGATCGTCATATCGTCTAGATTATCAAAATCATCGATATCGATGAGCAACCATATATAACAATAATAGATAATTAAATCAATTATGTCAGTTATATATTAGGAATCAATTCAACATCTATATATAACAATAATAGACAATCAATTATAGCAGTTATATATTAGGAATTAATTCGACATTCATATATAACAATAATAGATTATTAAATCAATTATAGCAGTCATATATTAGGAATTAATTCGACATCCATATATAACAATAATATACAATCTATTATAGCAGTTATATATTAGGAATTAGTTTTCCTAAAATTAGATGTCTTATCCAACACTCTAGCAATACATGCATATAATATACCAAATATAATACGCAATCTAGCATGCTTCTATATAAGACAATAAATCATAGAGATCAGGCATCCATATATATATAACAATAATAGACAATTAAATCAATTATGACAGTTATATATATTAGGAATAAAAACGCCTCTAAATTTTAATGTCTTGTCCGGCACTCCTACTGTGGAATCGATGCCTTACGCAACAAGCAGGATTGCTTGTGCCCCAAGACGTCCATCGTCATATCCCACTGCCAATCATATCAGGGAGCGCCCCAAGTGCCTTGACGAGCGCCCCTCGCCCGGACTGTCGCTCGTCCAAGGGCCTACTTGCATGGAACCAAGTTCAGCCCAACGCGCAACACCAAACTACACCAACTGTCGTTCGTAGTTCGAAACTGAAAAAACCTCAGAATCCAATCTCCACCGTCCAGAATCTACTACTGTAAGTCCTGAACATTCTGTCCAAATTACAGATCGATCCAACGGTTATTTTGTGAGAAAGGGCTCTTTTCTCTCGACTGCGCAAAACAGAATCGCCCAAATATCTGCTTCTGTTTTCAGCGTACTCCCAGCAAGAAAAGGCTCCAAATTCGATCTCCACCGTTCCGAATGTACATCCACAAGGTCTTAACGTGTTGACCAAATTACAGCTCGATCCAACGATTAGTTTATCAGAAACGGCACTTTTCCCTCGACTGCGCAAAACAGAATTGCCCAAATATCTGCTTCTGTTTTCAGCGTACTCCCAGCAAGAAAAGGCTCCAAATTCGATCTCCACCGTTCAGAATGTACATCCACAAGGTCTGAACGTGTTGACCAAATTACAGTGTGATCCAACGATTAGTTTGTTAGAAACGGCACTTTTCCCTCGACTGCGCAAAACAGAATCGCCCAAATATCTGCTTCTGTTTTCAGCGTACTCCTAGCAAGAAAAAGCTCCAAATTCGATCTCCACCGTTCAGAATGTACATCCACAAGGTCTGAACGTGCTGACCAAATTACAGATCAATCCGACCGTTGAAACTCTGGTTATTGCCTCTGCAATATCACTACGCTGGATTTTCTCTCAAAAGCGTGATTCTATTTTTGCCCTCTCTTTCTTCCTTGCAAGTGAAATTGACGAACAGTTTTCGTCGAATCCTCTCACACACAACCAAGGACGAATAGATATGATATAGGGTATATATTACATAGGGATATTCATGGTTTGCGCAATAAAACCAAAACCCTAAACATGTGATCCTAATTCCGAAAAATTAATCACATAAACCCTAGCCTAACGTGTCACGCTTCACTACGAAACCGAAGCTCTGATACCAATTGTTGGCGCTCGATCATTTGGTTAACGTGACCCATTAGGGTTCCATGAATTTCTAACAAGCAGCGGAAGCAAGTAAACATGAAACGCATTACCTTTCACCAAGGGTTGATGTAGAGGTTGAATTCTCATTGGTAGTCTGCGCAGTCCCACGAGAATAGTCATAAGTTCCTCTTCTGATGTCGGAATTGAGTGATCTTTATGCTCAGACGATCCTCTCTTCGACGGCTTTCCATCAGTATATAATACATTAAAATCGAAGAACTGTAAGATTTTATATGAATTTTGGAACATGACGAACTGCAGCAGCAAACGACCTTCCGGTCTTCTGCTGTATGTCCCAAGTCCGATCTCGACGTCGTGTGGGCGACGATCTACGAGACCTACTCAATCTGCTCTCAACCCTCATCACACACGTGAATAATGAATTAGATTAGGGTTCCAGATAAGGTGAGGTGACTTATATACATGGGCTACAGCAGGGACCAGGAGGAGAAATTGGGTTGGGCCTCCATTGGTTTTAAGTATCCAAGCTTAGCCCAAAGCTTATACTTAAGTCCAATAATAATAATATATTCCACTAAAATATTATTACTGCACTACCATACCAATCCCAAAATTACGTTTTGGGCTCCTTCTTATTATGAGCCCGTTAGTCTCCCCATGTTTAAGATATACAATGTCCATTAATTAATTTAAGTTACTGACAACTCAATTAATTAATATCTCATCCAAGAGTAGTACCACTCAACCTCATTATCATGCCGGAATAAATTCCACCTGCAGGGTTTACATGATAATCCTTATGAGCTCCTCAAGGGGACATCATCAACCTATGACGGACACGGATTCCTTCTACAATCAACAGCACACCATAGAGACATCACTACTTCCCAACTCACCGAGTTTATTGATTTAATTGCATGTAAATCTCACCCATTGATGAATCAAAGAAATACATACTGCCCTATGTGTCGAGGTTATTGTATAGGGATTAAGAGCACGAACATCCATAATAACTGAGATCAAGTTCTCCTATAAGTCAGTATAAATCGAACGATCTCAAGCGGTCCTGCTCAATACACATAAGTGCACTAATGTGATTCTATAGCCAAGACAAGCTAATACCAAACCACACTACAACCATCCCGATAGAGAGTCCCCGTCTATCTCGATTGTGAGCATCTGTTTATACTTTATAAGGAAACCGATAATATGATCTTCCGCGTGTTGTCGCACAACATATTATCTACAGTATAAAGTAAGTGGACTATTACATCGAACATATAAATAAATTATAAGATGCAATCATTTGATCATATGATTCTCATTTCAAATTAATTGTTATAAAATTGTTCATACAAAAAGCTAGACTTTTAGTATACAATCCAACAGGTTCGATATTGTAACTTGGTCATCTTCGCGACTACAATTGATATCCTTATACTTGAGGATTAATTTGTGTGTTGAGAAAACCCCTATCAAGTTCTTGGCGCCGTTGCCGGGGACGGCGTAAAATATCTTTTTTGTATTATTTCTAGTTTATTAGGACTATTTACCTTGTTTTGTTGTTTTCTTTCTTATTCGTTTTAGGTGTATGCTCACAAGATCAAAGAAAGGTAATCTTGAACCGTATAATCCTGAGATTGGAGCATCATCAAGAAAGAAGAAGAAGAATAAGAGCAAGGCAAAGACAATTGACCCAACTGAAGCTCTGAATTTTGGAGTCAAGGTTGACGAGCAGATTTCGCAGACGATTGAGGCTACAACTGAAGTTAATTTGGAAGTAGGAACAGTCAACATGGCAGCGAATCCGGATAATCTAGCCATCCGAGAGGTTTTCAGAAATAATGGGACTGGAAATTATGAGCTTTTAGGAGCAAGGGGAACTAACACAGCTTTCGATCTTCATCCCGCTCTTATTAGCATGATTGAAAGAAACTCCTTTTCAGGAGGGTCTTTCGAGGATTCGCAGCAGCATCTGAACAAGTTCTTGGGTTATGCAAGTACTCAAAAAGACGTAGGAGAACATGAAGATCCTAGGAAGATCCTTTTGTTCAAATTCTCGCTTACTGAAAAGGTGAGAGATTGGTACGATACTATTAACGCAGCTGAGTGCACCACGTGGGAGCAATTGAAGTTAAGGTTCTTGGAAAGGTATATGCCACCTTCGAAGGTGTTTAAGATGAAGCAAGATATTAACCAATTTGCTATCAGTGGAGGTGAGAAATTTCATGAAGCGTGGGATAGATTCAAGGACATGCTCAGGAAGTGCCCTCAACATGGGTTATCTAAAGCCCAATATATCAGTATATTCTATAATGAATTGGACTGTGAATCAAGAGTGTTACTTGATGCTTCTTCTAATGGAGCATTGCTTACAAAGTCATCCATTGAGGCCGAGAAATTGTTTGAAGACATATCGATGAATTCGAGGGATTGGCCTACTGATAGAGTTAGAGGTACGTATGTCCTTGGAAAGGTAGCTCAGGTTGAACAAGCAATGGTGAAAACAAAGAGAGAGGATGAGATCGTTTTGAGCTTGTCCAATATCAACAAGCTACTTGAGTCTCAACAGAAGCAGATCAGCGAGATATCTCAACGAGTGCCAATCATGCAGCAAGAGATGATGAATAATGGAACCATCCAAGAAGAATTGGAGGAAGCAAATTATGCCATGGGTCAAAGTATTCAAGGAACGAGGTACCCAAATCAAGGAAACCAGAATTACCAAGGGAACTATCGAGGAAACTTTAACAATCGTGGTTCCTCTGGTAGTTATCAACAGCAACCAAAGAGGCCCGAATTTTCATGGAGTAATACGAACAATGCAGTGCAACTTCCGATGGGTGTTGATCCGGGACAAAAGGTGGAAGAAGGGAAGCCTGGTTTTGAGGATACTGTGAACAGGTACATGGTAAAGAATGATGAAAGAGTGAACCGCCTTGAGGCCAAACTTGAGAAAAAGATTGATGATCACCACAGAGATTTATCCACTCAAGTGAAAGATCTCACGTTGTTGATGGGTACAATTGCAGAGAATGTGAACACATTGACTCAATCTGTAGGCAAAGGGAAGTTTCCATCTCAGAGTATAGAGAATCCGAAGTCATGTAATGCCATCACACTGAGGTCGGGAACGCAGTACTAGGGACCAATGAGGCCGGAATCAAAGTTGGAATTTTTTAAGCCTCGGTTCGACCAACACTCAGAGGGTTCGACCTGGCATACAGGTCGAACCATGGTCGAACCTCATCAACAAGAGCACTCTGTTTTGTCACAGGAATGGTTCGACCTCATCATAATTGTTCGACCAACCCATCAGGTCAAACCCAGGTCGAACTGGAGGATAGAAACTATACAGAGAAGCGGTTCGACCTCGGGGGCATTTGTTCGACCTCCAATGTTGGTCGAACCCTAGTCGAACCTCAAGAGCAGAATGAGATCAATCTTCCAGGAGAGAGGTTCGACCAATACAAACCTGGTTCGACCTCTCAAACAGGTCGAACCTCGCCAAGATGTTTTGATCGATGCACCTGATTTTTCTTTTTATGTCGATGCGACTCCAGTGGTACGGAATGAGCAAAGTACAGATATAATAGCTGAGAAAAAATAGGAAAGAGCTAAGCGATTAAGAGCCGAAAAGGAGAAAGCGGAGAAGGTTGATCGTGATGAATGGGGGATTCCCAAAACAAAGATACCTCCACCGTTTCCCTACAAGCTAGTGAAGAAGGGATTGGAAGAGAAGTTTAAGAAGTTTTCAGAGATAATGAACAAGATAAGCTTGAACATTCCTTTTTCAGAGGCAATCATGGAGACGCCATATTATTCTCGATTCCTTAAAGACATATTGATGAAGAAGCGAAGCTTAACCGGAGTTGAAACGGTAAACTTATCTGAGAATTGTAGCTCAATTATTCAAAAGAAGTTGCCACCAAAGATGAAAGATCCGGGGAGCTTTACTATTCTATGTGAGATCGGGAAGGGGCCAGCATGGCGAGCTTTGTGCGATCTAGGGGCAAGCATCAATTTGATGCCGTTGTCCATCTTTCAGAGGCTTGGTTTGGGGGAGTTGACCCCGACAACTGTTGCTCTCCAATTGGCAGATAGATCAATGACGTTTCCGAAAGGTAGTGTTGAAGATGTTCTTGTAAAGGTGGAGAAGCTAGTCTTTCCTGTGGATTTCCTTGTACTAGAAATGGATGATGACAAGGATAATGTTCCTTTAATCTTGGGGAGGCCATTCCTTGCTACGGCTGGAGCTATGATAGATGTTCGGAAGGGAGAACTTAAGCTGCGAATGGACAAAGAAGAAGTACTTTTCAACTTGGACAAAGCAATGAAGATGCCAATGGAGTCCCAGTGTTATAGTATTGACGTGGTGGAGGAGATTGTGAAGGAGGATATGTCTCTGATCTTGTCAAAGGATCCTCTTGAGACATGTTTGATGGAGTCTCTTACTTATCCCACTACGGAGCTTGATGGACTTTCTAACGAGGTATGTATTGAATTTCTTGAAAACTTACTTGCTTTGGGTGATGACAGGTTTGAATTGGAAAGAACAAAGGTGGAAGAAGTCAAATGGACCAGGAAGTACTTGCCTTTGGATAACGAAAGCGCTCCAGTGGAAGAAAGGAAAGAGGAGTTGAAACCATTGCCGGAACACTTGAAGTACGCTTTTCTTGGTGATAATGTAAAATATCCGGTAATTGTACCTTCTTCCCTTAATGATGATCAACTTGAGGAGTTATTAGATGTCTTAAGGAAGTACAAGTCTGCAATAGGGTGGTCACTTGATGATTTGAAAGGTATTAGTCCTTCGTATTGTATGCATCGGATTAGGTTGTTGGATTAAGCCAAGGCGAGTGTTCAAAATCAGCGTAGGGTGAATCCCGCAATTCAAGAGGTGATAAGAAAGCAAATCCTTACGTGGTTGGATGCTGGAATTATATATCATATTAGTGATAGTCCCCATGTGAGTCCATTGCATGTAGTTGCTAAAAAGGGGGCATGACTGTAGTGAAAGCTGAGGATGGAGAAGCTATAGCCACGAGGATTCCTACAGGATGGCGTACATGTGTGGATTACAGGAAATTAAATGAGAACACGTGTAAGGACCATTTTCCTCTTCCTTTTATGGATCAAATGTTAGATCGTCTTGCAGGGCATGAGTTTTATTGTTTCTTGTATGGATACTCGGGGTACAACCAAATCATGATTGCTCCCGAGGATCAAGAAAAGACCACTTTTACTTGCCCCTACGGGACCTTTGCTTTTAGGAAGATGCCGTTTGGATTGAGTAATGTGCCTGCTACTTTTCAGAGATGCATGATGGCGATTTTTGATGGTTTGATAGAAAAGATCATGGAGGTGTTCATGGACGATTTTTCAGTTTTTGGTTCTTCGTTTGATATTTGTTTGTCTAACCTTGCTATTGTTTTGAAGAGGTGTCAAGAAACAAATCTTGTCTTGAATTGGGAGAAGTGCCACTTCATGGTGAAGGATGGGATTGTTCTTGGGCATCATGTTTCCGCCAAGGAATTGCAAGTAGATCGTGCTAAAGTGGTGGCAATTGAGAAGCTTCCACCACCGACCAATGAAAGAGGAGTGCGGTCCTTCCTTGGACACGCCGGTTTTTACAGGAGATTCATAAAAGACTTCTCAAAATACTCTAAGCCCTTATCTCATTTACTTGAAAAGGATATTCCTTTTGTGTTTAATGATGAGTATCTAACAGCTTTTCAAGTTTTGAAGGAGGCGCTAATTACTGCCCCTATCTTGATCACACCGGATTGGACTCAACCGTTTGTACTTATGTGTGATGCAAGTGATGTAGCACTGGGTGTGGTGCTCGGGCAGCTAAGGGAAAAGAAGTTCTGCACCATTTACTACGCGAGTAAGACTTTCGATGCGGCACAGAAGAATTACACGGTGACTAAAAATGAGTTTTTGGCTGTTGTGTATGCATTCGATAAGTTTCGTCAGTATTTGGTTGGCATGAAGACGATTGTGTATACGGATCATTCAGCGATTCGGTATTTGATGGAGAAGAAGGAGACGAAGCCTAGAATTATAAGGTGGATTCTACTACTTCAGGAGTTTGACATGGAGATTCGGGATAAGAAAGGAACAGAAAATGTGTTGGCAGATCACTTGTCAAGGTTGGAGACTAGGGAGCATTGTGATAATTCTTTTGAGTATATTGAAGAGATGTTCCCTGATGAGAAGATCATGGCTGTGGCTGTTGAAGGGACTGAGCGAGCGTGTGTGGTCGCAGCGCAAGGTATGGATTTATGGTACGCGGATTATGTTAATTACATTGTCATTGGAGAAATTCCAAGGGATCTCAACCGATATCAACTTGCGAAATTTAGGAGGGAAGTTGAGACATTTATATGGTATGATCCGCTTGTTTACAAGATATGTACAGATTCTATTATCCGAAGATGTGTACCCGAGATGGAAATGGAGAGTGTGCTTGAGTTTTGCCATGCACAACCAAATGGGGGGCATTTCGGAGCGCAAAAGACTGCAGCTAAGGTAGTTCAATCCGCTCTCTATTGGCCTACATTGTTTAGAGATTGTGAGAGCTATGTGGCGTCTTGCGATAGATGTCAGCGCATGGGAAATATAGGTAGGAGAGATGAGATGCCACTGCAGCCTAGCATAGTTGTGGAGATATTTGATGTATGGGGGATCAATTTTATGGGGCCTTTTCCCTCGTCGAATGGGTTTCTCTACATTCTTCTTGCTGTGGATTATGTTTCAAAGTGGGTGGAAGCGATTCCTACTCGTGTAAATGACTCGAAAATTGTTTTATCTTTCTTGAAGAAGCATATTTTTGCCCGTTATGGAGTTCCTAGAGCACTAGTTAGTGATGGAGGTTCCCACTTCGTCAATAAATTTCTTGAGAAGGTGCTTAAGGATTATGGTGTTAAGTATAGGGTTACTACACCCTATCATCCACAAGCGAATGGGCAAGCAGAGGTCTCCAACCGTCAAGTCAAACAGATTCTAGAAAAAGTGGTAGGAACTAATAGAAAGGATTGGGCTATGAAGCTCGATGATGTGTTATGGGGGTTCCGAACTGCTTACAAGACGGTGTTAGATATGTCACCGTATCAAATTGTCTATGGGAAGCCGTGCCACTTACCTGTAGAGATTCAACACAAAGCGTTTTGGGCTTTGCGACGCTTGAACTTGACCCTCAAGGATGTGAAGGAGTTGAGGATAACTCACATGAATCAATTGGATGAGTTTAGGAGTCGTGCTTACAAGAATTCAGAGATTTATATGGAAAGAATGAAGAGGTGGCATGATTCTAAGATCTCATACAAGGAGTTCAAGCAAGGAGATGAGGTACTACTTTTTAACTCTCGATTGAAGCTTTTTGCAGGCAAGTTGAAGTCAAAGTGGACGGGATCGTTCATGATTCATCGAGCCTTAGGAGGGGGGAGTTTTGAGCTTATTGACAAAGATGGAGACGTTATCGCGGCGAATGGGCATCAGTTGAAGCATTATAAGTCGCCGGATGATGCGTGTGTCATTTTTTATGATACCTTGATCTGATTTGGTACCGTCATGACTCTCCAACATTAAATATGAGCGCATGTTGAGAGCTTACTCTTCCATTTTATTGCTTTATTTCTTTTGTGTGAGTAAGAAATTTTAAAGAATTGGAGTAGTTCATGTTCTGAATTGTTGAAATTGTTATGAATTGCTTGAATTGTTGATGCATGCTTGTTGGTTATTTAAAGAAGGTTGATTGAAGATGTTTTGAGCATGTTGAATAAGCAAGTGGTGTTGAGACGATAGTTGGAGTGATTATGCATTGATGCTTGAAGTCTTGAGTAGAGTATGTGATGTGCTTGTAAAATACTTGTTTTCTTGTCTTGTTGGTTGGATTGAAGTATTTGTTTTCAGGAAAGGGACAAGGATCAAGTAAAGGTAAAGAAAAGGCAGAGGAGGAAAGATCGAAGAAGAGGCATGACAGGCCTTCGAATTTGGACAAAGTGACAAGGAAACTGAGGCTACAAGATCGTTTACCCGAAAATTTCAAGATCCAGATGCAAGATTGGGATGAGATCAAAGAGAAGTGGGAAGAAGTTTCAGACAAGATAGCTCTCACTCGATACCAAGATGATGACGCGATGAGGATAATGAGAGTAGGGGATGACATATTTTGGATGTTCGATCAAGTAAGGATCCGAAGATTCATGGAGTTGAAGTGGCCGACGTACTTCCATGTTACAGCGAAAGTAGTTTGCTCATTTGAGATGGAGAAGGACCCGCTTGGGTACCATATCAGTGTAAGTTTCAGCTTGGCGGAGTGAGTAGGAGATGGACGTCTGAGGATTTCAATGAGTTGTTTGAGACGCCTTTAGAGATCCCTCTATTGGAAAATGCTGCATTCAGTGCAAATCGGATTTGGAGGGAGATCACCGGGGAGATTCGAGATTATAAGATCAGACAGGCTCGTGCTTCCGCAATAAAGAACCCAGTCTTGAGGTACATGGACCGCGTCCTGAGCAACACGTTATTCGCCCGCTCGGAGGGGAGTGTTGTGTCTAGAGGAGAGCTTTACGCCCTGTGGTGTATGCTAAACGGGGTGCAGTTCAATGTTGGAGCTTATTTCATTGCGCAGTTGCATCGATTCAAGACCATTGGATTTCAAAAGGTGAATATTGGAGGGTTACTGACGATCGTGGCTGAGCATTACAACTTGGATCTCACCGGCATTACACCAGTAGAAGGAGAACCCAATTTGATGATGATCACATACGTGAAGGGAGGATTTGCCCATTTAGAGATGGAGATTGGTTCTTCACGAGGGGTCTCAAGCCTTTCGAATTTATGTTTCCCTTAAACGTGAGCAACTTGATAACTATTCGAGTAGCAAGGAATAAGTTGATGAATTCTCTCGGACATATCGCCTTATCTGTGGCAGTGAAGTTGGGTGGTGATTGGAGAGTGGTAGCGCAGATGTGTGCCGAGGGGAGGATGGCTGAGTTACAGCTGATCATTGATCAAGGAGAGTTCCGTTCACCTCAGCCACAGCAGCCTGAAGAGAAGGATCAGGTAGATGAGCAGCCGGAGATTTCGGAAGAAGAGCAGCATGACGCGCCTCAGCATGCTCCGGTACCGCAGCAGCAGCGAGCAGTCCCAGGTACACGGGAGTAGCTTCGCATGATTCATGAGCAGCTGGTCGTGGTAGTAGCTGCACAGCAGGAGACGAACAAGCAGCTCGCGCTCGCTAACGCCAACTACGCCACGCTGAACGAGAGGTACTCTGCCTTGGATGAGCGTGTTGGTAGAGTGAGTAGTCGAGTGGATATGATGGATAGGCACATTACCAGTCTGTGCCGAGCCATGGAGAATAGGATGGATGAGGATGACAAAGATGATGATGAGGATGATGATGCTCCTAGGGAGTAGTTTCAGGTTTTCTTTTGGCTTCTCCGATTCATCTTATCTCCCATTTTTCTTTTTATTCTTACAGATTGGGGTGTGATTCATGTGTGAGTGGCATGTACTTGATATAGTTGATCTTGTATGATTGATTTGTATATGGGTTGTTGATTCTGTGCATTCATGTGTTTACGTGTTTATTTTCATTGAAAAGAGCATGTATAATTTGTTAAGTATATGGAATTCATGAGGAATTGATCTTGATTATGTGCTATGAGGAGTATTAGGAATTGATTACCTATGTGAGGATTTGAGCCTCTATCATGATTGATCATGATAGTTTATTTTTGAGAGAATCATTCGTATGAACGTATTCTAGAACTTGGCTTGGAGTCTTGTGTGAAACTTACAATTGATGAAATATTAGGACATGATCTTAGGCCATTTTTGATTAATTGAGTCACTTAGCCAAATTTTACCTTTCCTAATAATTTTATAAACCTTTGGTAGCCCTGTTTGAGCCTTTTAAAAGCTTTTTCTTTGGCAAGCCAAATAAAAGTTACCTTATTTGAGCTTTAAAAATACCCTATTCATTGGTAGAGAGAGTAAGGTGAATAAGTGTGCAAGAATAAAAGGAAGATGGAATGAGGTTTAGTAAGAAAAGTACATGGTTAAATCTTGTTAGGGGTAGTGCCTGAAACTGGTACCCCGAATTGCTTATACATGGGGCTTGAAGTTTTAAAAAGCAGCCGAATGATGTTCAAGAAGGGTAGTGCCTACAACTGGTACCCGAGCGATCAAAAGAAGAATGATGTTGATGCAAGGAAGAGAAGGAAAATAGAAAATTGCAAGTGCAAGAGAAGAATTGGAGGAGAATATGAAGCCGAATGAGAAATCAAGAACCTCCAAGGTAACTCTTTACTAGTGTCTTACGTCACTATGTCCAAATTTTCCTACCCTTTCCAAAGAGCCAACATTACAACCTAGAAACAAGTCCTTTGTGATCCTAGTATTAATTTGATGTGAGTTGCTTTTTGAGAACTTTGCCAAGCTTATGGTTACGCGTGAATATGAATTGATATGAGTGTTTATACTAGCCTATATTGCCTCACGCACATGAGCGAAAGAGAGTAAAGACTTATCTTGTCAGCTAGATTACTTAGTACTCCGAATGGTGTGTGATTGGATTGATTTTACATGAGTGAAAATATATGATGCAAGTAATTCTTGTTTGATTCAATGAAGTGGCATGTGTAATATGTGTTGTACTTGATCTTGTTGAATTATACACGACTCCTATGGTTTAAATTGGTTGCCTCGGGATGAGCAACATGCAAGTTTGGGGGTTTGATGAGTGTGTAAATTCACAAGTTTGGCACTATGTTTTGTGCTAGTTTTGGAGAGTTTTGATGTGGAAATAGGTGGAAAACCTATATATATTGTGAATTAGTATGAATCAGGTGTTAGTGGAGCTATTTGAGTGGTTTTCTTAGCAAAAACGGAGTGAAAGTGCCAAGAATCGAAGAGACGGAGTCGAAGCCATGCGAACCGCCCAAGAAATAGGAGGGTTCGACCTGGTTGGAGGAGGGTTCGACCTCTCCAGCAGGTCGAACCAGCATTGCTGAGCTTACAGAAGAAGGTTCGACCACGACTCAAGTGGTTCGACCTATCCATCAGGTCGAACCATGGTCGAACAAGTTCGCAGAAAAGAGGATTCGACCACGATGTTTGAGTTTGACTTGCCAGTTGGTCGAATCGGGAGCGGAAATTGTCCAGTGATGAGGTTCGACCTGGGGTTCGACCAAGTTCTAAGAGGTTCGACCTGTTCAAGAGGTCGAACCAGTGCAGAATTCTTCCAGTAGCGGGGTTCGACTTGGGGTTCGACCTGTGGCCAGTTGTTCGACCTGTTTGACGAGGTCGAACCTACGTGCGAGAACTTACCTTATCCGGAATTTCGAGGCCGAAACATGTGAGATCACTTAGAAAGCCCATTCCAAGCCATAGAGACGTGATTACAAGTATAAAAGGAGGCTCATACAGAGAATAAGGAGAGCTTTTCGATCATCAATCATAAGAGAGACAAGAGTAGAGGTGGTGATCCATCCGGAGGGCTGTGACAGAAGTTCGCTGAAGGTTCAAGTAAGAATGATCAATCTAACCATGATTGTTCCTAGATCAATCATGGGCTAGAACCGCCTTGGTAGTTCTAGGGTTATGAAAGTTTCATGATGTAATTCATATGTCGTGTGTAAAACTCCGTACAACACTACCTGTGGTTTATTTTATATGAGATTGTATAATTAATCCATACTCATAGTCGTTTTGTGCATCAATGATCGTTGTGTAGAGTCTGAATACATAACATGGTTATTGGTTGAGTGTGTTCACTACTGAGCAGGGTTTATTGTTATAATTCTAAGTGAAGGGATTCCGAAGTCTTATTAGAACCGTCTTATATGAATATTCATTAATTGAATTAAATTTGGGTTGATGAATAGGATGAAGAGTATAACTTTATAGTACCTAAAAAGGGAGATCAAATCGGGTTATATTCTAGACGTAGAAGATAATTGATTATGATAGTACCTAGAAAGGGGGGTGAAGTATATCTCTTGCTCCGAGATTATTCACACGTGTCAAGCGCATATTTACTTGTGTCTATAGAGAAAACTTGCATGGTCTAGTGATGCGTCAACAAACCACAGGGCAGAGTCGGACACCATCACATGAAAATACGAATTGCTAGTGAAACTGGATGACCCGACGAACTACCTACTATTCTTCTTGATCACAACTCACTTTTCTCTACTCTTACTATTTCTTTTTGCTGTTTCGATTAGAAGTCATTATTCCTTAAACCTTTACAATTACCAAACATAGTCTAAAGTATACTAGAATATAACGAAATTGATATTTAACCGTCCCGTGGGTTCGATATTGTAACTTGGTCATCTTCGCGACTACAATTGATATCCTTATACTTGAGGATTAATTTGTGTGTTGAGAAAACCCTATCATAAATCTGCATCGAAATGAAGGAAATACGCATCGAAACGAAGGAAATGTTGATCGTAACGAAGTAATAAGCATCAAAATGAAGTAAATATGCATCAAAACGAAGGAAATATGCATCGAAATAAAGTAAATATGCATCAAAATTTGAATCAAAATGAAGTAAATATGCATTGAAACAAAAAAATGAGCATCAAAATGAAGTAAATACGCATCGAAGCGAAAGAAATATGCATCAAAATGAAAGAAATATGCATCCAAACGAAGGAAATATGCATCAAAACGGAAGAAATATTGATTGTAATGAAGTAAATATGCATCAAAGTGAAGTAAATATGCATTGAAATAATGGAAATGTTGATCGTCATAAAGTAATTATGCATCAAATGAAGTAAATATGCATCGAAACAAAGAAAATGTTGATCGTAATGAAGTAAATAAGCATCAAAATGAAGTAATAAGAATCGAATCGAAACGAAGGAAATGTTGATCGTAATGAAGTAAATATGCATCAAAATGAAGGAAATATGCATCGAAACGATGTAAATATGCATCGAAACGAAGTAAATATACAGCAAAATGAAGTAAACATGCATCGAAACGAATGAAATGTTGATCGTAATGAAGTAAATACATATCAAAATGAAGTAAATATGAATCGAAACGAAGGAAATATTGATCGAAATGAGGTAAATATGCATCAAAATGAAGTAAATATGTTTCGAAACGAAGGAAATGTTAATCGAAATGAAGTAAATATGCATCAAAATGAAGTAAATATACATCTAAACGAAGGAAATATTGATCGTAATAAAGTAAATATGCATCAAAATGATGGAAATGTTGATCGTAATGAAATAAATAAGCATCAAAATAAAGTAAATACGCATCGAAACTAAGGAAATGTTGATGGTAATGAAGTAAATATGCATCAAAATGAAGTAAATATGCATCTAAACGAAGGAAATATGCATTGAAACGAAGTAAATAAGCATCAAAATTTGAATGAAAATGAAATAAATATGCATTGAAACAAAAAAATGAGCATCAAAATAAAGAAAATATGCATCGAAACGAAAGAAATATGCATTGAAATGAAGGAAATGTTGATTATAATGAAGTAAATATGCATCAAAGTGAAGTAAATATGCATCAAAACAAAGGAAATATGCATCAAACGAAGGAAATGTGCATCAAAACGAAGGAAATGTTGATTGTAATGAAGTAAATATGCATAAAAGTGAAGTAAATATGCATTGAAATAATGGAAACATTGATCGTAATGAAGTAATTATGCATCAAAATGAAGTAAATATGCATCGAAATGAAGGAAATGTTGATCGTAACGAAGTAATAAGCATCAAAATGAAGTAAATATGCATCAAAACGAAGGAAATATACATCGAAATGAAGTAAATATGCATCAAAATTTGAATCAAAATGAAGTAAATATGCATTGAAACGAAAAAATGAGCATCAAAATGAAATAAATACGCATCGAAGTGAAAGAAATATGCATCAAAATGAAAGAAATATGCATCCAAATGAAGGAAATATGCATCAAAACGGAAGAAATGTTGATTGTAATGAAGTAAATATACATCAAAGTGAAGTAAATATGCATTGAAATAATGGAAATGTTGATCGTAATAAAGTAATTATGCATCAAAGTGAAGTAAATATGCATTGAAATATTGGAAATGTTGATCGTAATGAAGTAAATAAGCATCAAAATGAAGTAATACGAATCGAAACGAAGGAAATATTGATGGTAATGAAGTAAATATGCATCAAAATGAAGGAAATATGCATCGAAACGATGCAAATATGCATCGAAACGAAGTAAATATGCAGCAAAATGAAGTAAACATGCATCAAAACGAATGAAATGTTGATCGTAATGAAGTAAATACTCATCAAAATGAAGTAAATATGAATCGAAACAAAGGAAATATTGATCATAATGAGGTAAATATCATCAAAATGAAGTAAATATGCTTCGAAATGAAGGAAATGTTAATCGAAATGAAGTAAATATGCATCAAAATGAAGTAAATATACATCTAAACGAAGGAAATATTGATTGTAATGAAGTAAATATGCATCAAAATGATGAAAATGTTGATCGTAATGAAGTAAATAAGCATCAAAATGAAATAAATACGCATCGAAACGAAGGAAATGTTGATACTAATAAAGTAAATATGCATCAAAATGAATTAAATATGCATCTAAACGAAGGAAATATGCATTAAAACGAAGTAAATAAACATCAAAATTTGAATGAAAATGAAATAAATATGCATTGAAACGAAAAAATGAGCATCAAAATAAACTAAATATGCATCGAAACGAAAGAAATATGCATTGAAATGAAGGAAATGTTGATCATAATGAAGTAAATATGCATCAAAGTGAAGTAAATATGCATCAAAACAAAGGAAATATGCATCAAACGAAGGAAATGTGCATCAAAACGAAGGAAATGTGCATCAAAACAAAGGAAATGTTGAATTTAATGAAGTAAATATGCATAAAAGTGAAGTAAATATGCATTGAAATAATGGAAATGTTGATCGTAATGAAGTAATTATGCATCAAAATGAAGTAAATATGCATCGAAATGAAGGAAATGTTGATCGTAATTAAGTAAATAAGCATCAAAATGAAGTAATACAAATCAAAACGAAGGAAATGTTGATCGTAATGAAGTAAATATGCTTCGAAATGAAGGAAATATGCATCGAAATGATGGAAATATGCATTGAAACGAAGTAAATATGCATCAAAATGAAGTAAACATGCATCGAAACGAATGAAATGTTGATCGTAATGAAGTAAATACGCATCAAAATGAAGTAAATATGCTTCGAAATGATGGAAATGTTGATCGTAATGAAGTATTTATGCATAAAAATGAATTAAATATGCATCGAAACGAAGGAAATATTGATTGTAATGAAGTAATTACTGATCAAAATGAAGTATATACGCATCAAAACGAAGGAAATGTTGATCGTAATGAAGTAAATAAGCATCAAAATGAAGTAAATACGCAACGAAATGAATGAAATGTTGATAGTAATGAAGTAAATATGTATCAAAATTAAGGAAATATGCATCCATACGAAGGAAATATGCATAAAAATGATGTAAATATGCATCAAAATTTGAATCAAAATGAAGTAAATATGCATTAAACGAGAAAATGAGCATCAAAATGAAGTAAATATGTATCGAAATAAAAGAAATATGCATTGAAACGAAGGAAATATTGATCGTAATGAAGTAAATATGCATCAAAGTGAAGTAAATATGCATCGAAATGAATGAAATATTGATCGTAATGCAGTAAATATGTATCAAAGTAAAGTAAATCTGCATCGAAATGAAGGAAATATGCATCGAAACGAAGTAAATGTTGATAGTAATGAAGTAAATGTGCATTAAAATGAAGTAAATATGCATCGAAACGAAGTACACGTGCATCGAAATTTGAATCAAAATGAAGTAAATATGCATCGAAACGAAAAAAAATGCATTGAAATGAAGAAAATGTTGATCATAATGAAGTAAATATGCATCAATGTGAAGTAAACACGCATTGAAACAAAGGAAATATGCATCAAAATGAAGGAAATATGCACGGAAACGAAGGAAATGTTGATCGTAGTGAAGTAAATATGTATCAAAATGAAGTAAATATGCATCGAAACGATTGAAATATTGATAGTAATGAAGTAATTATGCATAAACATGAAGTAAATATGCATCGAAACGAAGGAAATGTTGATTGTAATGAAGTAAATATGCATCAAAGTGAAGTAAATATGCATTGAAATATTGGAAATGTTGATCGTAATGAAGTAAATAAGCATCAAAATGAAGTAATACGAATCGAAATGAAGGATATGTTGATTGTAATGAAGTAAATATGCATCAAAATGAAGAAAATATGCATTGAAACGAAGTAAATAAGCATCAAAATTTAAATGAAAATGAAATAAATATGCATTGAAACGAAAAAATGAGCATCAAAATAAAGTAAATATGCATCGAAACGAAAGAAATATGCATTGAAATGAAGGAAATGTTGATCATAATGAAGTAAATATGCATCAAAGTGAAGTAAATATGCATCAAAACAAAGGAAATACGCATCAAACGAAGGAAATGTGCATCAAAACGAAGGAAATGTGCATCTAAACGAAGGAAATATTGATTGTAATGAAGTAAATATGCATAAAAGTGAAGTAAATATGCATTGAAATAATGGAAATGTTGATCGTAATGAAGTAATTATGCATCAAAATGAAGTAAATATGCATCAAAATGAAGGAAATGTTGATCGTAATTAAGTAAATAAGCATCAAAATGAAGTAATACGAATCAAAATGAAGGAAATGTTGATCGTAATGAAGTAAATATTCTTCGAAATGAAGGAAATATGCATCGAAACGATGGAAATATGCATTGAAACAAAGTAAATATGCATCAAAATAAAGTAAACATGCATCGAAACGAATGAAATGTTGGTCGTAATGAAGTAAATACGCATCGAAATGAAGTAAATATGCTTCGAAACGATGAAAATGTTGATCGTAATGAAGTATTTATGCATAAACATGAATTAAATATGCATCGAAACGAAGGAAATGTTGATCGTAATGAAGTAATTACGCATCAAAATGAAGTATATACGCATCGAAACGAAGAAAATGTTGATCGTAATGAAGTAAATAAGCATCAAAATGAAGTAAATACGCAACGAAACGAATGAAATGTTGATAGTAATGAAGTAAATATGCATCAAAATGAAGGAAATATGCATCCATACGAAGGAAATATGCATCAAAATGAAGTAAATATGCATCAAAATTTGAATCAAAATGAAGTAAATATGCATTAAACGAGAAAATGTGAATCAAAATGAAGTAAATATGCATCGAAATAAAAGAAATATGCATCGAAACGAAGTAAATATTGATCGTAATGAAGTAAATATGCATCAAAATAAAGTAAATATGCATCGAAACATAGTAAATATGCATCGAAACGAATGAAATGTTGATCGTAATGCAGTAAATATGTATCAAAGTAAAGTAAATCTGCATCGAAATGAAGGAAATACGCATCGAAACGAAGGAAATGTTGATAGTAATGAAGTAAATGTGCATCAAAATGAAGTAAATATGCATCGAAACGAAGTAAATGTGCATCGAAATTTGAATCAAAATGAAGTAAATATGCATCGAAACGAAAAAATATGCATTGAAATGAAGGAAATGTTGATCATAATGAAGTAAATATGTATCAAAGTGAAGTAAACACACATTGAAACAAAGGAAATATGCATCAAAATGAAGGAAATATGCATCGAAATGAAGGAAATATTGATCGTAGTGAAGTAAATATGCATCAAAATGAAGTAAATATGCATCGAAACGATTGAAATATTGATCGTAATGAAGTAATTATGCATAAACATGAAGTAAATATGCATCGAAACGAAGGAAATGTTGATTGTAATGAAGTAAATATGTATCAAAGTGAAGTAAATATACATTGAAATATTGGAAATATTGATCGTAATGAAGTAAATAAGCATCAAAATGAAGTAATACGAATCGAAAAGAAGGAAATATTGATTGTAATGAAGTAAATATGCATCAAAATGAAGGAAATATGCATCGAAACGATGAAGATATGCAACGAAACGAAGTAATTATGCAGCAAAATGAAAGTAAACATGCATCGAAATGAATGAAATGTTGATCGTAATAAAGTAAAAACACATCAAAATGAAGTAAATATGCATCAAAACAAAGGAAATGTTGATCGTAATTAAGTAAATAAGCATCAAAATGAAGTAATACGAATCAAAATTAAGGAAATGTTGATCGTAATGAAGTAAATATTTTTCGAAATGAAGGAAATATGCATCGAAACGATGGAAATATGCATTGAAACGAAGTAAATATGCATCAAAATGAAGTAAACATGAATTGAAACGAATGAAATGTTGATCGTAATGAAGTAAATACGCATCGAAATGAAGTAAATATGCTTCGAAACGATGAAAATGTTGATCGTAATGAAGTATTTATGCTAAACATGAATTAAATATGCATCGAAACGAAGGAAATGTTGATCGTAATGAAGTAATTACGCATCAAAATGAAGTATGTACGCATCGAAACGAAGAAAATGTTGATCGTAATGAAGTGAATAAGCATCAAAATGAAGTAAATACGCAACGAAACGAATGAAATGTTGATAGTAATGAAGTAAATATGCAACAAAATGAAGGAAATATGCATCCATACGAAGGAAATATGCATCAAAATGAAGTAAATATGCATCAAAATTTGAATCAAAATGAAGTAAATATGCATTAAACGAGAAAATGAGCATCAAAATGAAGTAAATATGCATCGAAATAAAAGAAATATGCATCGAAACGAAGGAAACATTGATCGTAATGAAGTAAATATGCATCAAAGTGAAGTAAATATGCATCGAAACATAGTAAATATGCATCGAAACGAATGAAATGTTGATCGTAATGCAGTAAATATGTATCAAAGTAAAGTAAATCTGCATCGAAATGAAGGAAATACGCATCGAAACGAAGGAAATGTTGATAGTAATGAAGTAAATGTGCATCAAAATGAAGTAAATATGTATCGAAACGAAGTAAATGTGCATCAAAATTTGAATCAAAATGAAGTAAATATGCATCGAAACGGAAAAAATATGCATTGAAATGAAGGAAATGTTGATCATAATGAAGTAAATATGCATCAAAGTGAAGTAAACACGCATCGAAACAAAGGAAATATGCATCAAAATGAAGGAAATATGCATCGAAACGAAGGAAATATTGATCGTAGTGAAGTAAATATGCATCAAAATAAAGTAAATATGCATCGAAACGATTGAAATATTGATCGTAATGAAGTAATTATGCATAAACATGAAGTAAATATGCATCGAAACGAAGGAAATGTTGATTGTAATGAAGTAAATATGTATCAAAGTGAAGTAAATATGCATTGAAATATTGGAAATATTGATCGTAATGAAGTAAATAAGCATCAAAATGAAGTAATACGAATCGAAACGAAGGAAATGTTGATTGTAATGAAGTAAATATGCATCAAAATGAAGGAAATATGCATCGAAACGATGAAGATATGCAACGAAACAAAGTAATTATGCAGCAAAATGAGAGTAAACATGCATCGAAATGAATGAAATGTTGATCGTAATGAAGTAAAAACGCATCAAAATGAAGTAAATATGCATCAAAACAAAGGAAATGTTGATCGTAATGAAGTAAATAAGCATCAAAATGAAGTAATATGAATCAAAATGAAGGAAATATTGATCTTAATGAAGTAAATATTCTTCGAAATGAAGGAAATATGCATCGAAACGATGGAAATATGCATTGAAACGAAGTAAATATGCATCAAAATGAAGTAAACATGCATCGAAACGAATGAAATATTGATCGTAATGAAGTAAATACGCATCGAAATGAAGTAAATATGCTTCGAAACGATGAAAATGTTGATCGTAATGAAGTATTTATGCATAAACATGAATTAAATATGCATCGAAACGAAGGAAATATTGATCGTAATGAAGTAATTACGCATCAAAATGAAGTATATACGCATCGAAACGAAGAAAATGTTGATCGTAATGAAGTAAATAAGCATCAAAATGAAGTAAATACGCAACGAAACGAATGAAATGTTGATAGTAATGAAGTAAATATGCATCAAAATAAAGGAAATATGCATCCATACGAAGGAAATATGCATCAAAATTAAGTAAATATGCATCAAAATCTGAATCAAAATGAAGTAAATATGCATTAAACGAGAAAATGAGCATCAAAATGAAGTAAATATGCATCGAAATAAAAGAAATATGCATCGAAACGAAGGAAATATTGATCGTAATGAAGTAAATATGCATCAAAGTGAAGTAAATTTGCATCGAAACATAGTAAATATGCATCGAAACGAATGAAATGTTGATCGTAATGCAGTAAATATGTATCAAAGTAAAGTAAATCTGCATCGAAATGAAGGAAATACGCATCGAAACGAAGGAAATGTTGATAGTAATGAAGTAAATGTGAATCAAAATGAAGTAAATATGCATCGAAACGAAGTAAATGTGCATCGAAATGTGCATCAAAATGAAGTAAATATGCATCGAAACGAAAAAATATGCATTGAAATGAAGGAAATGTTGATCATAATGAAGTAAATATGCATCAAAGTGAAGTAAACACACATCGAAACAAAGGAAATATGCATCAAAATGAAGGAAATATGCATCGAAACGAAGGAAATGTTGATCGTAGTGAAGTAAATATGCATCAAAATGAAGTAAATATGCATCGAAACGATTGAAATATTGATCGTAATGAAGTAATTATGCATAAACATGAAGTAAATATGCATCGAAATGAAGGAAATGTTGATTGTAATGAAGTAAATATGCATCAAAATAAAGGAAATATGCATCAAAACGATGAAGATATGCAACGAAACGAAGTAATTATGCAGCAAAATAAAAGTAAACATGCATCGAAATGAATGAAATGTTGATCGTAATGAAGTAAAAACGCATCAAAATGAAGTAAATATGCATCAAAACAAAGGAAATGTTGATCGTAATGAAGTAAATAAGCATCAAAATGAAGTAATACGAATCAAAATGAAGGAAATGTTGATCGTAATGAAGTAAATATTCTTCGAAATGAAGGAAATATGCATCGAAACGATGGAAATATGCATTGAAACGAAGTAAATATGCATCAAAATGAAGTAAACATGCATCAAAACGAATGAAATATTGATCGTAATGAAGTAAATACGCATCGAAATGAAGTAAATATGCTTCGAAACGATGAAAATGTTGATCGTAATGAAGTATTTATGCATAAACATGAATTAAATATGCATCGAAACGAAGGAAATGTTGATGGTAATGAAGTAATTACGCATCAAAATGAAGTATATACGCATCGAAACGAAGAAAATATTGATCGTAATGAAGTAAATAAGCATCAAAATGAAGTAAGTACGCAACGAAACGAATGAAATGTTGATAGTAATGAAGTAAAAATGCATCAAAATGAAGGAAATATGCATCCATACGAAGGAAATATGCATCAAAATGAAGTAAATATGCATCAAAATTTGAATCAAAATGAAGTAAATATGCATTAAACGAGAAAATGAGCATCAAAATGAAGTAAATATGCATCGAAATAAAAGAAATATGCATCGAAACGAAGGAAATATTGATCGTAATGAAGTAAATATGCATCAAAGTGAAGTAAATATGCATCGAAACGAATGAAATGTTGATCGTAATGCAGTAAATATGTATCAAAGTAAAGTAAATCTGCATCGAAATGAAGGAAATATGCATCGAAACGAAGGAAATGTTGATAGTAATGAAGTAAATGTGCATCAAAATGAAGTAAATATGCATCGAAACGAAGTAAATGTGCATCGAAATTTGAATCAAAATGAAGTAAATATGCATCGAAACGGAAAAAATATGCATTGAAATGAAGGAAATGTTGATCATAATGAAGTAAATATGCATCAAAGTGAAGTAAACACGCATCGAAACAAAGGAAATATGCATCAAAATGAAGGAAATATGCATCGAAACGAAGGAAATATTGATCGTAGTGAAGTAAATATGCATCAAAATAAAGTAAATATGCATCGAAACGATTGAAATATTGATCGTAATGAAGTAATTATG
The DNA here is from genome assembly GCA_023678885.1 of Pogostemon cablin. Taxonomy (NCBI): domain Eukaryota; kingdom Viridiplantae; phylum Streptophyta; class Magnoliopsida; order Lamiales; family Lamiaceae; genus Pogostemon; species Pogostemon cablin. The sequence goes on from CM043005.1 coordinate 11,160,461, forward strand.
CATAAACATGAAGTAAATATGCATCGAAACGAAGGAAATGTTGATTGTAATGAAGTAAATATGTATCAAAGTGAAGTAAATATGCATTGAAATATTGGAAATATTGATCGTAATGAAGTAAATAAGCATCAAAATGAAGTAATACGAATCGAAACGAAGGAAATGTTGATTGTAATGAAGTAAATATGCATCAAAATGAAGGAAATATGCATCGAAACGATGAAGATATGCAACGAAACAAAGTAATTATGCAGCAAAATGAGAGTAAACATGCATCGAAATGAATGAAATGTTGATCGTAATGAAGTAAAAACGCATCAAAATGAAGTAAATATGCATCAAAACAAAGGAAATGTTGATCGTAATGAAGTAAATAAGCATCAAAATGAAGTAATATGAATCAAAATGAAGGAAATATTGATCTTAATGAAGTAAATATTCTTCGAAATGAAGGAAATATGCATCGAAACGATGGAAATATGCATTGAAACGAAGTAAATATGCATCAAAATGAAGTAAACATGCATCGAAACGAATGAAATATTGATCGTAATGAAGTAAATACGCATCGAAATGAAGTAAATATGCTTCGAAACGATGAAAATGTTGATCGTAATGAAGTATTTATGCATAAACATGAATTAAATATGCATCGAAACGAAGGAAATATTGATCGTAATGAAGTAATTACGCATCAAAATGAAGTATATACGCATCGAAACGAAGAAAATGTTGATCGTAATGAAGTAAATAAGCATCAAAATGAAGTAAATACGCAACGAAACGAATGAAATGTTGATAGTAATGAAGTAAATATGCATCAAAATAAAGGAAATATGCATCCATACGAAGGAAATATGCATCAAAATTAAGTAAATATGCATCAAAATCTGAATCAAAATGAAGTAAATATGCATTAAACGAGAAAATGAGCATCAAAATGAAGTAAATATGCATCGAAATAAAAGAAATATGCATCGAAACGAAGGAAATATTGATCGTAATGAAGTAAATATGCATCAAAGTGAAGTAAATTTGCATCGAAACATAGTAAATATGCATCGAAACGAATGAAATGTTGATCGTAATGCAGTAAATATGTATCAAAGTAAAGTAAATCTGCATCGAAATGAAGGAAATACGCATCGAAACGAAGGAAATGTTGATAGTAATGAAGTAAATGTGAATCAAAATGAAGTAAATATGCATCGAAACGAAGTAAATGTGCATCGAAATGTGCATCAAAATGAAGTAAATATGCATCGAAACGAAAAAATATGCATTGAAATGAAGGAAATGTTGATCATAATGAAGTAAATATGCATCAAAGTGAAGTAAACACACATCAAAACAAAGGAAATATGCATCAAAATGAAGGAAATATGCATCGAAACGAAGGAAATGTTGATCGTAGTGAAGTAAATATGCATCAAAATGAAGTAAATATGCATCGAAACGATTGAAATATTGATCGTAATGAAGTAATTATGCATAAACATGAAGTAAATATGCATCGAAATGAAGGAAATGTTGATTGTAATGAAGTAAATATGCATCAAAATAAAGGAAATATGCATCAAAACGATGAAGATATGCAACGAAACGAAGTAATTATGCAGCAAAATAAAAGTAAACATGCATCGAAATGAATGAAATGTTGATCGTAATGAAGTAAAAACGCATCAAAATGAAGTAAATATGCATCAAAACAAAGGAAATGTTGATCGTAATGAAGTAAATAAGCATCAAAATGAAGTAATACGAATCAAAATGAAGGAAATGTTGATCGTAATGAAGTAAATATTCTTCGAAATGAAGGAAATATGCATCGAAACGATGGAAATATGCATTGAAACGAAGTAAATATGCATCAAAATGAAGTAAACATGCATCAAAACGAATGAAATATTGATCGTAATGAAGTAAATACGCATCGAAATGAAGTAAATATGCTTCGAAACGATGAAAATGTTGATCGTAATGAAGTATTTATGCATAAACATGAATTAAATATGCATCGAAACGAAGGAAATGTTGATGGTAATGAAGTAATTACGCATCAAAATGAAGTATATACGCATCGAAACGAAGAAAATATTGATCGTAATGAAGTAAATAAGCATCAAAATGAAGTAAGTACGCAACGAAACGAATGAAATGTTGATAGTAATGAAGTAAAAATGCATCAAAATGAAGGAAATATGCATCCATACGAAGGAAATATGCATCAAAATGAAGTAAATATGCATCAAAATTTGAATCAAAATGAAGTAAATATGCATTAAACGAGAAAATGAGCATCAAAATGAAGTAAATATGCATCGAAATAAAAGAAATATGCATCGAAACGAAGGAAATATTGATCGTAATGAAGTAAATATGCATCAAAGTGAAGTAAATATGCATCGAAACGAATGAAATGTTGATCGTAATGCAGTAAATATGTATCAAAGTAAAGTAAATCTGCATCGAAATGAAGGAAATATGCATCGAAACGAAGGAAATGTTGATAGTAATGAAGTAAATGTGCATCAAAATGAAGTAAATATGCATCGAAACGAAGTAAATGTGCATCGAAATTTGAATCAAAATGAAGTAAATATGCATCGAAACGAAAAAAATATGCATTGAAATGAAGGATATGTTGATCATAATGAAGTAAATATGCATCAAAGTGAAGTAAACACGCATCGAAACAAAGGAAATATGCATCAAAATGAAGGAAATATGCATCGAAACGAAGGAAATGTTGATCGTAGTGAAGTAAATATGCATCAAAATGAAGTAAATATGCATCGAAACGATTGAAATATTGATCGTAATGAAGTAATTATGCATAAACATGAAGTAAATATGCATCGAAATGAAGGAAATGTTGATTTTAATGAAGTAAATATGTATCAAAGTGAAGTAAATATGCATTGAAATATTGGAAATGTTGATCGTAATGAAGTAAATAAGCATCAAAATGAAGTAATACAAATCGAAACGAAGGAAATGTTGATTGTAATGAAGTAAATATGCATCAAAATAAAGGAAATATGCATCTAAACAAAGGAAATATGCATTGAAACGAAGTAAATAAGCATCAAAATTTGAATGAAAATGAAATATATATGCATTGAAACGAAAAAATGAGCATCAAAATAAAGTAAATATGCTTCGAAACGAAAGAAATATGCATTGAAATGAAGGAAATGTTGATCATAATGGAGTAAATATGCATCAAAGTGAAGTAAATATGCGTAAAAAAAAAGGAAATATGCATCAAACGAAGGAAATGTGCTTCAAAACGAAGGAAATGTTGATTGTAATGAAGTAAATATGCATTAAAGTGAAGTAAATATGCATTAAAATAATGGAAATGTTGATCGTAATGAAGTAATTATGCATCAAAATGAAGTAAATATGCATCGAAATGAAGGAAATGTTGATCGTAATTATGTAAATAAGCATCAAAATGAAGTAATACGAATCAAAATGACGTAAATATTGATCGTAATGAAGTAAATATTCTTCGAAATGAAGGAAATATGCATCGAAACGATGGAAATATGCATTGAAACGAAGTAAATATGCATAATAATGAAGTAAACATGCGTCGAAACGAATGAAATGTTGATCGTAATGAAGTAAATACGCATCGAAATGAAGTAAATATGCTTCGAAACGATGGAAATGTTGATTGTAATGAAGTATTTATGCATAAACATGAATTAAATATGCATCGAAATGAAGGAAATGTTGATTATAATGAAGTAATTACGCATCAAAATGAAGTATATACGCATCGAAACGAAGGAAATGTTGATCGTAATGAAGTAAATAAGCATCAACATGAAGTAAATACGCAACGAAACGAATGAAATGTTGATAGTAATGAAGTAAATATGCATCAAAATGAAGGAAATATGCATCCATACAAAGAAAATATGCATCAAAATGAAGTAAATATGCATAAAAATTTGAATAAAAAAGAAGTAAATATGCATTAAACGAGAAAATGAGCATCAAAATGAAGTAAATATGCAGCGAAATAAAAGAAATATGCATCGAAACGAAGAAAATATTGATCGTTATGAAGTAAATATGCATCAAAGTGAAGTAAATATGCATCGAAACATAGTAAATATGCATCTAAATAAAAGAAATATGCATCGAAACGAATAAAATATTGATCGTAATGCCGTAAATATGTATCAAAGTAAAGTAAATCTGCATCGAAATGAAGGAAAAACGCATCGAAACGAAGGAAATGTTGATAGTAATGAAGTAAATGTGCATCAAAATGAAGTAAATATGCATCGAAACGAAGTAAATGTGCATCAAAATTTGAATCAAAATGAAGTAAATATGCATTGAAACGAAAAATATGCATTGAAATGAAGGAAATATGCATCAAAATGAAGGAAATATGCATCGAAATAAAGGAAATGTTGATCGTAGTGAAGTAAATATGCATCAAAATGAAGTAAATATGCATAGAAACGATTGAAATATTGATCGTAATGAAGTAATTATACATAAACATGAAGTAAATATGCTTCGAAACTAAGGAAATGTTGATTGTAATGAAGTAAATATGCATCAAAGTGAAGTAAATATGCATTGAAATATTGGAAATATTGATCGCAATGAAGTAAATAAGCATCAAAATAAAGCAATATGAATCGAAACGAAGGAAATGTTGATTGTAATGATGTAAATATGCATCAAAATGAAGGAAATATGCAACGAAACGAAGTAATTATGCAGCAAAATGAAGAAACATGCATCGAAACGAATGAAATATGCATCAAAACGAAGGAAATATGCATCCATACGAAGGAAATATGCATCAAACTGAAGTAAATATGCATCAAAATTTGAATCAAAATGAAGTAAATATGCATTAAACGAGAAAATGAGCATCAAAATGAAGTAAATATGCATCGAAATAAAAGAAATATGCATCGAAACTAAGAAAATATTGATCATAATGAAGTAAATATGCATCAAAGTGAAGTAAATATGCATCGAATCGTAGTTAATATGCATCGAAACGAATGAAATGTTGATCGTAATGCAGTAAATATGTATCAAAGTAAAGTAAATCTGCATCGAAATGAAGGAAATACGCATCGAAACGACGGAAATATTGATAGTAATGAAGTAAATGTGCATCAAAATGAAGTAAATATGCATCGAAACGAAGTAAATGTGCATCGAAATTTGAATCAAAATGAAGTAAATATGCATCGAAACGAAAAAAATATGCATTGAAATGAAGGAAATGTTGATCATAATGAAGTAAATATGCATTAAAGTGAAGTAAACACGCATTTAAACAAAAGAAATATGCATCAAAATGAAGGAAATATGTATCGAAATGAAGGAAATGTTGATCGTAGTTAAGTAAATATGCATCAAAATGAAGTAAATATCATCGAAACGATTGAAATATTGATCGTAATGAAGTAATTATGCATAAACATGAAGTAAATATGCATCGAAACGAAGGAAATGTTGATTGTAATGAGGTAAATATGTATCAAAGTGAAGTAAATATGCATTGAAATATTGGAAATGTTGATCGTAATGAAGTAAATAAGCATCAAAATGAAGTAATACGAATCGAAACGAAGGAAATGTTGCTTGTAATGAAGTAAATATGCATCAAAATGAAGGAAATATGCATCTAAATGAAGGAAATATGCATTGAAACGAAGTAAATAAGCATCAAAATTTGAATGAAAATGAAATAAATATGCATTGAAACGAAAAAATGAGCATCAAAATAAAGTAAATATGCATCGAAACGAAAGAAATATGCATTGAAATGAAGAAAATGTTGATCATAATGAAGTAAATATGCATCAAAGTGAAGTAAATATGCACCAAAACAAAGGAAATATGCATCAAATGAAGAAAATGTGCATCAAAACGAAGGAAATGTTGATTGTAATGAAGTAAATATGCATAAAAGTAAAGTAAATATGTATTGAAATAATGGAAATGTTGATCGTAATGAAGTAATTATGCATCAAAATGAAGTAAATATGCATCGAAATGAAAGAAATGTTGATCGTAATTAAGTAAATAAGCATCAAAATGAAGTAATATGAATCAAAATGAAGGAAATGTTGATCGTAATGAAGTAAATATTCTTTGAAATGAAGGAAATATGCATCGAAACGATGGAAATATGCATTGAAACGAAGTAAATATGCATCAAAATGAAGTAAACATGCATCGAAACGAATGAAATGTTGATCGTAATGAAGTAAATACGCATCGAAATGAAGTAAATATGCATAAAAAAGAAGTAAATATACATCGAAAAAAGGAAATATGCATCGAAATGAAGAAAATATGCATCGAATTGGAGAAAATGTTGATCGTAATTTAGAAAATATGCATCAAAATGATGGAAATATGCATCGAAACGAAGAAAATGTTGATCGTAGTGAAGTAAATATGCATCGAAACGAAGTAAATATGCTTCAAAACGATGGAAATGTTGATCATAATGAAGTATTTATGCATAAACATGAATTAAATATGCATCGAAACGAAGGAAATGTTGATCGTAATGAAGTAATTACGCATCAAAATGAAGTATATACGCATCGAAACGAAGGAAATGTTGATCGTAATGAAGTAAATAAGCATTAAAATGAAGTAAATACGCAATAAAACGAATGAAATGTTGATAGTAATGAAGTAAATATGCATCAAAATGAAGGAAATATGCATCCATACGAAGGAAATATGCATCAAAATGAAGTAAATATGCATCAAAATTTGAATCAAAATGAAGTAAATATGCATTAAACGAGAAAATGAGCATCAAAATGAAGTAAATATGCATCGAAATAAAAGAAATATGCATCGAAACGAAGAAAATATTGATCGTAATGAAGTAAATATGCATCAAAGTAAAGTAAATATGCATCGAAACATAGTGAATATGCATCGAAACGAATGAAATATTGATCGTAATGCAGTAAATATGTATCAAAGTAAAGTAAATCTACATCGAAATGAAGGAAATAGGCATCGAAACGAAGGAAACGTTGATAGTAATGAAGTAAATGTGCATCAAAATGAAGTAAATATGCATCAAAACGAAGTAAATGTGCATCGAAATTTAAATCAAAATGAAGTAAATATGCATCGAAACGAAAAAAATATGCATTGAAATGAAGGAAATGTTGATCATAATGAAGTAAATATGCATCAAAGTGAAGTAAACACGCATCGAAACAAAGAAAATATGCATCAAAATGAAGGGAATATGCATCGAAATGAATGAAATGTTGATCGTAGTGAAATAAATATGCATCAAAATAAAGTAAATGTGCATCGAAACGATTGAAATATTAATCGTAATGAAGTAATTATGAATAAATATGAAGTAAATATGCATCAAAACGAAGAAAATGTTGATTGTAATGAAGTAAATATGTATCAAAGTGAAGTAAATATGTATTGAAATATTGTAAATATGCATCGAAACGAAAGAAATATGCATTGAAATGAAGGACATGTTGATCATAATGAAGTAAATATGCATCAAAGTGAAGTAAATATACATCAAAACAAAGGAAATATGCATCAAACGAAGGAAATGTGCATCAAAACGAAGGAAATGTGCATCAAAATGAAGGAAATGTTGATCGTAATGAAGTAAATATGGATAAAAGTGAAGTAAATATGCATTGAAAAAATGGAAATATTGATCGTAATGAAGTAATTATGCATAAAAATGAAGTAAATATGCATTGAAATGAAGGAAATGTTGATCGTAATTAAGTAAATAAGCATCAAAATGAAGTAATACGAATCAAAATGAAGGAAATGTTGATCGTAATGAAGTAAATATTCTTCGAAATGAGGGAAATATGCATCGAAACGATGGAAATATGCATTGAAACGAACTAAATATGCATCAAAATAAAGTAAACATGCATCGAAACGAATGAAATGTTGATCGTAATGAAGTAAATACGCATCGAAATGAAGTAAATATGCTTCGAAACGATGGAAATGTTGATCGTAATGAAGTATTTATGCATAAACATGACTTAAATATGCATTGAAACGAAGGAAATATTGATCGTAATGAAGTAATTACGCATCAAAATGAAGTATATACGCATCGAAACGAAGGAAATTTTGATCGTAATGAAGTAAATAAGCATTAAAATGAAGTAAATACGCAACGAAACGAATGAAATGTTGATAGTAATGAAGTAAATATGCATCAAAATGAAGGAAATATGCAATCATACGAAGGAAATATGCATCAAAATGAAGTAAATATGCATCAAAATTTGACTCAAAATGAAGTAAATATGCATTAAACGAGAAAATGAGAATCAAAATGTACATATGCATCGAAAGTGAAGTAAATATGCATCAAAGTAAATATGCATCGAAGTGAAGTAAATATGCATCGAGAAACGAAGTACATATGCATCGAGATGAAGGGAGTATTGATCGTAGTGAAGGGAGTATACAACTGAACGAAGGGAGTATTGATCGTAATGAAGTAAATATGCATCAAAATGAAGGAAATATGAATCGAAATGAAGGAAATGTTGATCGTAAAGAAGTAAATATGCATCAAAATGAAGGAATATGCTTCGAAATGAAGTAAATATGCATAAAAAAGAAGTAAATATACATCGAAAAAAGGAAATATGCATCGAAATGAAGAAAATATGCATCGAATTGGAGAAAATATTGATCGTAATTTAGAAAATATGCATCAAAATGATGGAAATATGCATCGAAACGAAGAAAATGTTGATCGTAGTGAAGTAAATATGCATCGAAATGAAGTAAATATGCTTCAAAACGATGGAAATGTTGATCATAATGAAGTATTTATGCATAAACATGAATTAAATATGCATCGAAACGAAGGAAATGTTGATCGTAATGAAGTAATTACGCATCAAAATGAAGTATATACGCATCGAAACGAAAGAAATGTTGATCGTAATGAAGTAAATAAGCATCAAAATGAAGTAAATACACAACGAAACGAATGAAATGTTGATAGTAATGAAGTAAATATGCATCAAAATGAAGGAAATATGCATCAAAATGAAGTAAATATGCATCAAAATTTGAATCAAAATGAAGTAAATATGCATTAAACGAGGAAATGAGCATCAAAATGAAGTAAATATGCATCGACATAAAAGAAATATGCATCGAAACGAAGGAAATATTGATCGTAATGAAGTAAATATGCATCAAAGTGAAGTAAATATGCATCGAAACATAGTAAATATTCATCTAAATGAAAGAAATATGCATCGAAACAAATGAAATGTTGATCGTAATGCCATAAATATGTATCAAAGTAAAGTAAATCTGCATCGAAATGAAGGAAATACGCATCGAAACGAAGGAAATGTTGATAGTAATGAAGTAAATGTGCATCAAAATGAAGTAAATATGCATCGAAACGAAATAAATGTGCATTGAAATTTGAATCAAAATGAAGTAAATATGCATCGAAACGAAAAAATATGCATTGAAATGAAGGAAATGTTGATCATAATGAAGTAAATATGCATCAAAGTGAAGTAAATACGCATCGAAACAAAGGAAATATGCATCAAAATAAAAGAAATATGCATCGAAATGAAGGAAATGTTGATCGTAGTGAAGTAAATATGCATCAAAATGAAGTAAATATGCATCGAAACGATTGAAATATTGATCGTAATGAAGTAATTATGCATAAACATGAAGTAAATATGCATCGAAACGAAGGAAATGTTGATTGTAATGAAGTAAATATGCATCAATGTGAAGTAAATATGCATTGAAATATTGGAAATATTGATCGTAATGAAATAAATAAGCATCAAAATGAAGTAATACGAATCGAAACGAAGGAAATAATGATTGTAATGAAGTAAATATGCATCAAAATGAAGGAAATATGCATCGAAACAATGGAAATATGCAACGAAACAAAGTAATTATGCAGCAAAATGAAGTAAACATGCATCGAAACGAATGAAATGTTGATCGTAATGAAGTAAATACGCATTAAAATGAAGTAAATATGCATTGAAACGAAGGAAATGTTGATCGTGATGAGGTAAATATGCATCAAAATGAAGTACATATGCTTCGAAACGAAGGAATTGTTGATTGTAATGAAGTAAATATGTATCAAAGTGAAGTAAATATGCATTGAAATATTGGAAATGTTGAGCGTAATAAAGTAAATAAGCATCAAAATGAAGTAATACAAATCGAAACGAAGGAAATGTTGATCGTAATAAAGTAAATATGCTTCGAAATGAAGGAAATAAGCATCGAAACGATGGAAATATGCATCGAAACGAAGTATAAATGCATCAAAATGAAGTAAATATGCATCGAAACGAATAAAATTTTGATCGTAATGAAGTAAATACGCATCAAAATGAAGTAAATATGCATTGAAACGAAGGAAATGTTGATCGTAATGAGTTAAATACGCATCAAAATGAAGTACATATGCTTCGAAATGAAGGAATTGTTAATCGAAATGAAGTAAATATGCATCAAAATAAAGTAAATATACAACTCAACGAAGGAAATATTGATCGTAATGAAGTAAATATGCATCAAAATGAAGGAAATATGCATCGAAATGAAGGTAATGTTGATCGTAAAGAAGTAAATATCCATCAAAATGAAGGAATATGCTTCGAAATAAAGTAAATATGCATCAAAAAGAAGTAAATATACATCGAAAAAAAGGAAAAATGCATCGAAATGAAGAAAATATGCATCGAATTGGAGGAAATGTTGATCGTAATTTAGTAAATATGCATCAAAATGAAGGAAATATGCATCGAAACGAAGGAAATGTTGATCGTAGTGAAGTAAATATGCATCGAAATGAAGTAAATATGCTTCGAAACGATGGAAATATTGATCATAATGAAGTAATGCATAAACATGAATTAAATATGCATCGAAACGAAGGAAATGTTGATCGTAATGAAGTAATTACTCATCAAAATGAAGTATATACGCATCGAAACGAAGGAAATGTTGATCGTAATGAAGTAAATAAGCATCAAAATGAAGTAAAAACGCAACGAAACGAATGAAATGTTGATAGTAATGAAGTAAATATGCATCAAAATGAAGGAAATATGCATCCATACGAAGGAAATATGCATCAAAATGATGTAAATATGCATCAAAATTTGAATCAAAATGAAGTAAATATGCATTAAACGAGGAAATGAGCATCAAAATGAAGTAAATATGCATCGAAATAAAAGAAATATGCATCGAAACGAAGGAAATATTGATCGTAATGAAGTAAATATGCATCAAAGTGAAGTAAATATGCATCGAAACATAGTAAATATGCATCGAAATGAATAAAATGTTGATCGTAATGCAGTAAATATGTATCAAAGTAAAGTAAATCTGCATCGAAATGAAGGAAATATGCATCAAAACGAAGGAAATGTTGATAGTAATGAAGTAAATGTGCATCAAAATGAAGTAAATATGCATCGAAACAAAGTAAATGTGCATCGAAATTTGAATCAAAATGAAGTAAATATGCATCGAAACGATAAAAATATGCATTGAAATGAAGGAAATGTTGATCATAATGAAGTAAATATGCATCAAAGTGAAGTAAACACGCATCGAAACAAAGGAAATATGCATCCAAATGAAGGATATATGCATCGAAACGAAGGAAATATTGATCATAGTGAAGTAAATATACATCAAAATGAAGTAAATATGCATCGAAACGATTGAAATATTGATCGTAATGAAGTAATTATGCATAAACATGAAGTAATATGCATCGAAACGAAGGAAATATTGATTGTAATGAAGTAAATATGTATCAAAGTAAAGTAAATATGTATCAAGATTAAGTAAATATACAACTGAACGAAGGGAGTATTGATCGTAATGAAGTAAATATGCATCAAAATGAAGGAAATATGAATCGAAATGAAGAAAATGTTGATCGTAAAGAAGTAAATATGCATCAAAATGAAGGAATATGCTTCGAAATGAAGTAAATATGCATAAAAAAGAAGTAAATATACATCGAAAAAAGGAAATATGCATCGAAATGAAGAAAATATGCATCGAATTGGAGAAAATGTTGATCGTAATTTAGAAAATATGCATCAAAATGATGGAAATATGCATCGAAACGAAGAAAATGTTGATCGTAGTGAAGTAAATATGCATTGAAATGAAGTAAATATGCTTCAAAACGATGGAAATGTTGATCATAATGAAGTATTTATGCATAAACATGAATTAAATATGCATCGAAACGAAGGAAATGTTGATCGTAATGAAGTAATTACGCATCAAAATGAAGTATATACGCATCGAAACGAAAGAAATGTTGATCGTAATGAAGTAAATAAGCATCAAAATGAAGTAAATACACAACGAAACAAATGAAATGTTGATAGTAATGAAGTAAATATGCATCAAAATGAAGGAAATATGCATCCATACGAAGGAAATATGCATCAAAATGAAGTAAATATGCATCAAAATTTGAATCAAAATGAAGTAATTATGCATTAAACGAGGAAATGAGCATCAAAATGAAGTAAATATGCATCGAAATAAAAGAAATATGCATCGAAACGAAGGAAATATTGATCGTAATTAAGTAAATATGCATCAAAGTGAAGTAAATATGCATCGAAACATAGTAAATATTCATCTAAATGAAAGAAATATGCATCGAAACAAATGAAATGTTGATCGTAATGCCGTAAATATGTATCAAAGTAAAGTAAATCTGCATCGAAATGAAGGAAATACGCATCGAAATGAAGGAAATGTTGATAGTAATGAAGTAAATGTGCATCAAAATGAAGTAAATATGCATCGAAATGAAGTAAATGTGCATTGAAATTTGAATCAAAATGAAGTAAATATGCATCGAAACGAAAAAATATGCATTGAAATGAAGGAAATGTTGATCATAATGAAGTAAATATGCATCAAAGTGAAGTAAATACGCATCGAAACAAAGGAAATATGCATCAAAATAAAGGAAATATGCATCGAAATGTAGGAAATGTTGATCGTAGTGAAGTAAATATGCATCAAAATAAAGTAAATATGCATCGAAACGATTAAAATATTGATCGTAATGAAGTAATTATGCATAAACATGAAGTAAATATGCATCGAAACGAAGGAAATGTTGATTGTAATGAAGTAAATATGCATCAATGTGAAGTAAATATGCATTGAAATATTGGAAATATTGATCGTAATGAAATAAATAAGCATCAAAATGAAGTAATACGAATCGAAACGAAGGAAATAATGATTGTAATGAAGTAAATATGCATCAAAATGAAGGAAATATGCATCGAAACAATGGAAATATGCAACGAAACAAAGTAATTATGCAGCAAAATGAAGTAAACATGCATCGAAACGAATGAAATGTTGATCGTAATGAAGTAAATACGCATTAAAATGAAGTAAATATGCATTGAAACGAAGGAAATGTTGATCGTGATGAGGTAAATATGCATCAAAATGAAGCACATATGCTTCGAAACGAAGGAATTGTTGATTGTAATGAAGTAAATATGTATCAAAGTGAAGTAAATATGCATTGAAATATTGGAAATGTTGATCGTAATAAAGTAAATAAGCATCAAAATGAAGTAATACAAATCGAAACGAAGGAAATGTTGATCGTAATAAAGTAAATATGCTTCGAAACGAAGGAAATATGCATCGAAACGATGGAAATATGCATCGAAACAAAGTATAAATGCATCAAAATGAAGTAAATATGCATCGAAACGAATAAAATTTTGATCGTAATGAAGTAAATACGCATCAAAATGAAGTAAATATGCATTGAAACGAAGGAAATGTTGATCGTAATGAGTTAAATACGCATCAAAATGAAGTACATATGCTTCGAAATGAAGGAATTGTTAATCGAAATGAAGTAAATATACATCAAAATAAAGTAAATATACAACTCAACGAAGGAAATATTGATCGTAATGAAGTAAATATGCATCAAAATGAAGGAAATATGCATCGAAATGAAGGTAATGTTGATCGTAAAGAAGTAAATATCCATCAAAATGAAGGAATATGCTTCGAAATAAAGTAAATATGCATCAAAAAGAAGTAAATATACATCGAAAAAAAGGAAAAATGCATCGAAATGAAGAAAATATGCATCGAATTGGAGGAAATGTTGATCGTAATTTAGTAAATATGCATCAAAATGAAGGAAATATGCATCGAAACGAAGGAAATGTTGATCGTAGTGAAGTAAATATGCATCGAAATGAAGTAAATATACTTCGAAACGATGGAAATATTGATCATAATGAAGTAATGCATAAACATGAATTAAATATGCATCGAAACGAAGGAAATGTTGATCGTAATGAAGTAATTACTCATCAAAATGAAGTATATACGCATCGAAACGAAGGAAATGTTGATCGTAATGAAGTAAATAAGCATCAAAATGAAGTAAATACGCAACGAAACGAATGAAATGTTGATAGTAATGAAGTAAATATGCATCAAAATGAAGGAAATATGCATCCATACGAAGGAAATATGCATCAAAATGATGTAAATATGCATCAAAATTTGAATCAAAATGAAGTAAATATGCATTAAACGAGGAAATGAGCATCAAAATGAAGTAAATATGCATCGAAATAAAAGAAATATGCATCGAAACGAAGGAAATATTGATCGTAATGAAGTAAATATGCATCAAAGTGAAGTAAATATGCATCGAAACATAGTAAATATGCATCGAAATGAATAAAATGTTGATCGTAATGCAGTAAATATGTATCAAAGTAAAGTAAATCTGCATCGAAATGAAGGAAATATGCATCGAAACGAAGGAAATGTTGATAGTAATGAAGTAAATGTGCATCAAAATGAAGTAAATATGCATCGAAACAAAGTAAATGTGCATCGAAATTTGAATCAAAATGAAGTAAATATGCATCGAAACGAAAAAAAATATGCATTGAAATGAAGGAAATGTTGATCATAATGAAGTAAATATGCATCAAAGTGAAGTAAACACGCATCGAAACAAAGGAAATATGCATCCAAATGAAGGAAATATGCATCGAAACGAAGGGAATATTGATCATAGTGAAGTAAATATACATCAAAATGAAGTAAATATGCATCGAAACGATTGAAATATTGATCGTAATGAAGTAATTATGCATAAACATGAAGTAATATGCATCGAAACGAAGGAAATATTGATTATAATGAAGTAAATATGTATCAAAGTAAAGTAAATATGTATCAAGATTAAGTAAATATACAACTGAACGAAGGGAGTATTGATCGTAATGAAGTAAATATGCATCAAAATGAAGGAAATATGAATCGAAATGAAGGAAATGTTGATCGTAAAGAAGTAAATATGCATCAAAATGAAGGAATATGCTTCGAAATGAAGTAAATATGCATAAAAAAGAAGTAAATATACATCGAAAAAAGGAAATATGCATCGAAATGAAGAAAATATGCATCGAATTGGAGAAAATGTTGATCGTAATTTAGAAAATATGCATCAAAATGATGGAAATATGCATCGAAACGAAGAAAATGTTGATCGTAGTGAAGTAAATATGCATCGAAATGAAGTAAATATGCTTCAAAACGATGGAAACGTTGATCATAATGAAGTATTTATGCATAAACATGAATTAAATATGCATCGAAACGAAGGAAATGTTGATCGTAATGAAGTAATTACGCATCAAAATGAAGTATATACGCATCGAAACGAAAGAAATGTTGATCGTAATGAAGTAAATAAGCATCAAAATGAAGTAAATACACAACGAAACAAATGAAATGTTGATAGTAATGAAGTAAATATGCATCAAAATGAAGGAAATATGCATCCATACGAAGGAAATATGCATCAAAATGAAGTAAATATGCATCAAAATTTGAATCAAAATGAAGTAAATATGCATTAAACGAGGAAATGAGCATCAAAATGAAGTAAATATGCATCGAAATAAAAGAAATATGCATCGAAACGAAGGAAATATTGATCGTAATGAAGTAAATATGCATCAAAGTGAAGTAAATATGCATCGAAACATAGTAAATATTCATCTAAATGAAAGAAATATGCATCGAAACAAATGAAATGTTGATCGTAATGCCGTAAATATGTATCAAAGTAAAGTAAATCTGCATCGAAATGAAGGAAATACGCATCGAAATGAAGGAAATGTTGATAGTAATGAAGTAAATGTGCATCAAAATGAAGTAAATATGCATCGAAATGAAGTAAATGTGCATTGAAATTTGAATCAAAATGAAGTAAATATGCATCGAAACGAAAAAATATGCATTGAAATGAAGGAAATGTTGATCATAATGAAGTAAATATGCATCAAAGTGAAGTAAATACGCATCGAAACAAAGGAAATATGCATCAAAATAAAGGAAATATGCATCGAAATGAAGGAAATGTTGATCGTAGTGAAGTAAATATGCATAAAAAAAAAGTAAATATGCATCGAAACGATTGAAATATTGATCGTAATGAAGTAATTATGCATAAACATGAAGTAAATATGCATCGAAACGAAGGAAATGTTGATTGTAATGAAGTAAATATGCATCAATGTGAAGTAAATATGCATTGAAATATTGGAAATATTGATCGTAATGAAATAAATAAGCATCAAAATGAAGTAATACGAATCGAAACGAAGGAAATAATGATTGTAATGAAGTAAATATGCATCAAAATGAAGGAAATATGCATCGAAACAATGGAAATATGCAACGAAACAAAGTAATTATGCAGCAAAATGAAGTAAACATGCATCGAAACGAATGAAATGTTGATCGTAATGAAGTAAATACGCATTAAAATGAAGTAAATATGCATTGAAACGAAGGAAATGTTGATCGTGATGAGGTAAATATGCATCAAAATGAAGTACATATGCTTCGAAACGAAGGAATTGTTGATTGTAATGAAGTAAATATGTATCAAAGTGAAGTAAATATGCATTGAAATATTGGAAATGTTGATCGTAATAAAGTAAATAAGCATCAAAATGAAGTAATACAAATCGAAACGAAGGAAATGTTGATCGTAATAAAGTAAATATGCTTCGAAATGAAGGAAATATGCATCGAAACGATGGAAATATGCATCGAAACAAAGTATAAATGCATCAAAATGAAGTAAATATGCATCGAAACGAATAAAATTTTGATCGTAATGAAGTAAATACGCATCAAAATGAAGTAAATATGCATTGAAACGAAGGAAATGTTGATCGTAATGAGTTAAATACGCATCAAAATGAAGTACATATGCTTCGAAATGAAGGAATTGTTAATCGAAATGAAGTAAATATGCATCAAAAAAAAGTAAATATACAACTCAACGAAGGAAATATTGATCGTAATGAAGTAAATATGCATCAAAATGAAGGAAATATGCATCGAAATGAAGGTAATGTTGATCGTAAAGAAGTAAATATGCATCAAAATGAAGGAATATGCTTCGAAATAAAGTAAATATGCATAAAAAAGAAGTAAATATACATCGAAAAAAAGGACAAATGCATCGAAATGAAGAAAATATGCATCGAATTGGAGGAAATGTTGATCGTAATTTAGTAAATATGCGTCAAAATGAAGGAAATATGCATCGAAATGAAGGAAATGTTGATCGTAGTGAAGTAAATATGCATCGAAATGAAGTAAATATGCTTCGAAACGATGGAAATATTGATCATAATGAAGTAATGCATAAACATGAATTAAATATGCATCGAAACGAAGGAAATGTTGATCGTAATGAAGTAATTACGCATCAAAATGAAGTATATACGCATCGAAACGAAGGAAATGTTGATCGTAATGAAGTAAATAAGCATCAAAATGAAGTAAATACGCAACGAAACGAATGAAATGTTGATAGTAATGAAGTAAATATGCATCCATACGAAGGAAATATGCATCAAAATGATGTAAATATGCATCAAAATTTGAATCAAAATGAAGTAAATATGCATTAAACGAGGAAATGAGCATCAAAATGAAGTAAATATACATCGAAATAAAAGAAATATGCATCGAAACAAAGGAAATATTGATCGTAATGAAGTAAATATGAATCAAAGTGAAGTAAATATGCATCGAAACATAGTAAATATGCATCTAAATTAAAGAAATATGCATCGAGACGAATAAAATGTTGATCGTAATGCCGTAAATATGTATCAAAGTAAAGTAAATCTACATCGAAATGAAGGAAATACGCATCGAAACGAAGGAAATGTTGATAGTAATGAAGTAAATGTGCATCAAAATGAAGTAAATATGCATCGAAACGAAGTAAATGTGCATTGAAATTCGAATCAAAATGAAGTAAATATGCATCAAAACGAAAAAATATGCATTGAAATGAAGGAAATGTTGATTATAATGAAGTAAATATGCATCAAAGTGAAGTAAATACGCATCGAAACAAAGGTAATATGCATCAAAACGAAGGAAATATGCATCGAAATGAAGGAAATATTGATCGTAGTGAAGTAAATATGCATCAAAATGAATTAAATATGCATCGAAACGATTGAAATATTGATCGTAATGAAGTAATTATGCATAAACATGAAGTAAATATGCATCGAAACGAAGGAAGTGTTGATTGTAATGAAATAAATATGCATCAATGTGAAGTAAATATGCATTGAAATATTGGAAATGTTGATCGTAATGAAGTAAATAAGCATCAAAATAAAGTAATATGAATCGAAACGAAGGAAATGTTGATTGTAATGAAGTAAATATGCATCAAAATGAAAGAAATATGCATCGAAACGATGGAAATATGCAACGAAACGAAGTAATTATGCAGCAAAATGAAGTAAACATGCATCGAAACGAATGAAATGTTGATCGTAATGACGTAAATACGCATCAAAATGAAGTAAATATGCATTAAAATGAAGGAAATATTGATCGTAATGAGGTAAATTTGCATCAAAATAAAGTATATATGTTTCGAAACGAAGGAATTGTTGAATGTAATGAAGTAAATATGTATCAAAGTGAAGTAAATATGCATTGAAATATTGGAAATGTTGATCGTAATGAAGTAAATAAGCATCAAAATAAAGTAATACGAATCGAACCGAAGGAAATGTTGATTGTAATGAAGTAAATATGCATCAAAATGAAGGAAATATGCATCGAAACGATGAAGATATGCCACGAAACAAAGTAATTATGCAACAAAATGAAAGTAAACATGCATCGAAATGAATGAAATGTTGATTGTAATGAAGTAAAAATGCATCAAAATGAAGTAAATATGCATCAAAACAAAGGAAATGTTAATCGTAATGAAGTAAATAAGCATCAAAATGAAGTAATACGAATCGAAACGAAGAAAATGTTGATCGTAATAAAGTAAATATGCTTGAAACGAAGGAAATATGCATCGAAATGATGGAAATATGCATCGAAACGAAGTATAAATGCATTAAAATGAAGTAAACATGCATCGAAACGAATGAAATGTTGATCGTAATGAAGTTAATACGCATCAAAATGAAGTAAATATGCGTTGAAACGAAGGAAATGTTGATCGTAATGAGATAAATATGCATCAAAATGAAGTACATATGCTTCGAAACAAAGGAATTGTTAATCGAAATAAAGTAAATATGCATCAAAATAAAGTAAATATACAACTGAACGAAGGAAATACTGATCGTAATGAAGTAAATATGCATCAAAATGAAGGAAATATGCATCGAAATGAAGGAAATATTGATCGTAAAGAAGTAAATATGCATCAAAATGAAGGAATATGCTTCGAAAGAAGTAAATATTCATAAAAAAGAAGTAAATATACATCGAAAAAAGGAAATATGCATCGAAATGAAGAAAATATGTATCGAATTGGAGGAAATGTTGATCGTAATTTAGTAAATATGCATCAAAATGAAGGAAATATGCATCGAAATGAAGGAAATATTGATCGTAGTGAAGTAAATATGCGTCAAAATGAAGTAAATATGCATCGAAATGATTGAAATATTGATCGTAATGAAGTAATTATGCATAAACATGAAGTAAATATGCATCGAAACGAAGGAAATGTTGATTGTAATGAAGTAAATATGCATCAATGTGAAGTAAATATGCATACAAATATTGGAAATATTGATCGTAATGAAGTAAATAAGCATCAAATTGAAGTAATACGAATCGAAACGAAGGAAATGTTGATTGTAATGAAGTAAATATGCATCAAAATGAAGGAAATATGCATCGAAACGATAGGAATATGTAACGAAACGAAGTAATTATGCAGCAAAATGAAGTAAGCATGCATCGAAACGAATGAAATGTTGATCGTAATGAAGTAAATACGCCTTAAAATGAAGTAAATATGCATTGAAACGAAGGAAATATTGATCGTAATGAGGTAAATATGCATCAAAATGAAGTACATATGATTCGAAACGAAGGAATTGTTAATCGAAATGAAGTAAATATGCATCAAAATAAAGTAAATATACAACTGAACGAAGGAAATATTGATCGTAATGAAGTAAATATGCATCAAAATGAATGAAATATGCATCGAAATGAAGGAAATGTTGATCGTAAAGAAGTAAATATGCATCAAAATGAAGGAATATGCTTCGAAATGAAGTAAATATGCATCAAAAAGAACCAAATATACATCGAAAAAAAGGAAATATGCATCGAAATGAAGAAAATATGCATCGAATTGGAGGAAATATTGATCGTAATTTAGTAAATATGCATCAAAATGAAGGAAATATGCATCGAAACGAAGGAAATGTTGATCGTAGTTAAGTAAATATGCATCGAAATGAAGTAAATATGCTTCGAAACGATGGAAATGTTGATCATAATGAAGTATTTATGCATAAACATAAATTAAATATGCATCGAAACGAAGGAAATGTTGATCGTAATGAAGTAATTACGCATCAAAATGAAGTATATACGCATCGAAACGAAGGAAATGTTGATCGTAATAAAGTAAATAAGCATCAAAATGAAGTAAATACGCAACGAAACGAATGAAATGTTGATAGTAATGAAGTAAATATGCATCAAAATGAATGAAATATGCATCCATATGAAGGAAATATGCATCAAAATGATGTAAATATGCATCAAAATTTGAATCAAAATGAAGTAAATATGCATTAAACGAGGAAATGAGCATCAAAATGAAGTAAATATGCATCGAAATAAAAGAAATATGCATCGAAACGAAGGAAATATTGATCGTAATGAAGTAAATATGCATCAAAGTCAAGTAAATATGCATTGAAACATTGTAAATATGCATCTAAATAAAAGAAATATGCATCGAAACGAATAAAATGTTGATCGTAATGCCGTAAATATGTATCAAAGTAAAGTAAATCTGCATCGAAATGAAAGAAATACGCATCGAAACGAAGGAAATGTTGATAGTAATGAAGTAAATGTGCATCAAAATGAAGTAAATATGCATCGAAACGAAGTAAATGTGCATCAAAATTTGAATCAAAATAAAGTAAATATGCATCAAAACGAAAAAATATGCATTGAAATGAAGGAAATGTTGATCATAATGAAGTAAATATGCATCAAAGTGAAGTAAATACGCATCGAAACAAAGGAAATATGCATCAAAATGAAGGAAATATGCATCGAAATGAAGGAAATGTTGATCGTAGTGAAGTAAATATGCATCAAAATGAATTAAATATGCATCGAAACAATTGAAATATTGATCGTAATAAAGTAATTATGCATAAACATGAAGTAAATATGCATGGAAACGAAGGAAATGTTGATTGTAATGAAATAAATATGCATCAATGTGAAGTAAATATGCATTGAAATATTAGAAATGTTGATCGTAATAAAGTAAATAAACATAAAAATGAAGTAATACGAATCGAAACGAAGGAAATATTGATTGTAATAAAGAAATATGCATCAAAATGAAAGAAATATGCATCGAAACGATGGAAATATGCAACAAAACGAAGTAATTATGCAGGAAAATGAAGTAAACATGCATCGAAACGAATGAAATATTGATCGTAATGAAGTAAATATGCATTAAAACGAAAGAAATGTTGATCGTAATGAGATAAATATGCATCAAAATGAAGTACATATGCTTCGAAACGAAGGAATTGTTGATTGTAATGAAGTAAATATGTATCAAAGTGAAGTAAATATGCATTGAAATATTGGAAATGTTGATCGTAATGAAGTAAATAAGCATCAAAATGAAGTAATACGAATCGAAACGAAGGAAATGTTGATTGTAATGAAGTAAATATGCATCAAAATGAAGGAAATATGCATCAAAACGATGAAGATATGCCACGAAACGATGTAATTATGCAGCAAAATGAAAGTAAACATGCATCGAAATGAATGAAATGTTGATCGTAATGAAGTAAAAACGCATCAAAATGAAGTAAATATGCATCAAAACAAAGGAAATGTTGATCGTAATGAAGTAAATAAGCATCAAAATGAAGTAATACGAATCGAAACGAAGAAAATGTTGATCGTAATAAAGAAAATATGCTTCGAAACGAAGGAAATATGCATCAAAATGATGGAAATATGCATCGAAACGAAGTATAAATGCATTAAAATGAAGTAAGCATGCATCGAAACGAATGAAATGTTGATCGTAATGAAGTAAATACGCATCAAAATGAAGTAAATATGCATTGAAACGAAGGAAATATTGATCGTAATGAAGTGATTACGCATCAAAATGAAGTATATATGCATCGAAACGAAGGAAATGTTGATCGTAATGAAGTAAATAAGCATCAAAATGAAGTAAATACGCAACGAAACGAATGAAATGTTGATAGTAATGAAGTAAATATGCATCAAAATGAAGGAAATATGCATCCATACGAAGGAAATATGCATCAAAATGAAGTAAATATGCATCAAAATTTGAATCAAAATGAAGTAAATATGCATTAAACGAGGAAATGAGCATCAAAATGAAGTAAATATACATCGAAATAAAAGAAATATGCATCGAAACAAAGGAAATATTGATCGTAATGAAGTAAATATGAATCAAAGTGAAGTAAATATGCATCGAAACATAGTAAATATGCATCTAAATAAAAGAAATATGCATCGAGACGAATAAAATGTTGATCGTAATGCCGTAAATATGTATCAAAGTAAAGTAAATCTACATCGAAATGAAGGAAATACGCATCGAAACGAAGGAAATGTTGATAGTAATGAAGTAAATGTGCATCAAAATGAAGTAAATATGCATCGAAACGAAGTAAATGTGCATCGAAATTTGAATCAAAATGAAGTAAATATGCATCAAAACGAAAAAATATGCATTGAAATGAAGGAAATGTTGATTATAATGAAGTAAATATGCATCAAAGTGAAGTAAATACGCATCGAAACAAAGGTAATATGCATCAAAACGAAGGAAATATGCATCGAAATGAAGGAAATATTGATCGTAGTGAAGTAAATATGTATCAAAATGAATTAAATATGCATCGAAACGATTGAAATATTGATCGTAATGAAGTAATTATGCATAAACATGAAGTAAATATGCATCGAAACGAAGGAAGTGTTGATTGTAATGAAATAAATATGCATCAATGTGAAGTAAATATGCATTGAAATATTGGAAATGTTGATCGTAATGAAGTAAATAAGCATCAAAATAAAGTAATATGAATCGAAACGAAGGAAATGTTGATTGTAATGAAGTAAATATGCATCAAAATGAAAGAAATATGCATCGAAACGATGGAAATATGCAACGAAACGAAGTAATTATGCAGCAAAATGAAGTAAACATGCATCGAAACGAATGAAATGTTGATCGTAATGATGTAAATACGCATCAAAATGAAGTAAATATGCATTAAAATGAAGGAAATGTTGATCGTAATGAGGTAAATTTGCATCAAAATAAAGTATATATGTTTCGAAATGAAGGAATTGTTGATTGTATTGAAGTAAATATGTATCAAAGTGAAGTAAATATGCATTGAAATATTGGAAATGTTGATCGTAATGAAGTAAATAAGCATCAAAATGAAGTAATACGAATCGAAACGAAGGAAATGTTGATTGTAATGAAGTAAATATGCATCAAAATGAAGGAAATATGCATCGAAACGATGAAGATATGCCACGAAACAAAGTAATTATGCAGCAAAATGAAAGTAAACATGCATCGAAATGAATGAAATGTTGATTGTAATGAAGTAAAAATGCATCAAAATGAAGTAAATATGCATCAAAACAAAGGAAATGTTAATCGTAATGAAGTAAATAAGCATCAAAATGAAGTAATACGAATCGAAACGAAGAAAATGTTGATCGTAATTAAGTAAATATGCTTGAAACGAAGGAAATATGCATCGAAATGATGGAAATATGCATCGAAACGAAGTATAAATGCATTAAAATGAAGTAAACATGCATCGAAACGAATGAAATGTTGATCGTAATGAAGTTAATACGCATCTAAATGAAGTAAATATGCGTTGAAACGAAGGAAATGTTAATCGTAATGAGATAAATATGCATCAAAATGAAGTACATATGCTTCGAAACAAAGGAATTGTTAATCGAAATAAAGTAAATATGCATCAAAATAAAGTAAATATACAACTGAACGAAGGAAATATTGATCGTAATGAAGTAAATATGCATCAAAATGAAGGAAATATGCATCGAAATGAAGGAAATATTGATCGTAAAGAAGTAAATATGCATCAAAATGAAGGAATATGCTTCGAAAGAAGTAAATATGCATCAAAAAGAAGTAAATATACATTCGAAAAAAGGAAATATGCATCGAAATGAAGAAAATATGCATCGAATTGGAGGAAATGTTGATCGTAATTTAGTAAATATGCATCAAAATGAAGGAAATATGCATCGAAATGAAGGAAATATTGATCGTAGTGAAGTAAATATGCGTCAAAATGAAGTAAATATGCATCGAAATGATTGAAATATTGATCGTAATGAAGTAATTATGCATAAACATGAAGTAAATATGCATCGAAACGAAGGAAATGTTGATTGTAATGAAGTAAATATGCATCAATGTGAAGTAAATATGCATAGAAATATTGGAAATATTGATCGTAATGAAGTAAATAAGCATCAAATTGAAGTAATACGAATCGAAACGAAGGAAATGTTGATTGTAATGAAGTAAATATGCATCAAAATGAAGGAAATATGCATCGAAACGATAGGAATATGTAACGAAACGAAGTAATTATGCAACAAAATGAAGTAAGCATGCATCGAAACGAATGAAATGTTGATCGTAATGAAGTAAATACGCCTTAAAATGAAGTAAATATGCATTGAAACGAAGGAAATATTGATCGTAATGAGGTAAATATGCATCAAAATGAAGTACATATGATTCGAAACGAAGGAATTGTTAATCGAAATGAAGTAAATATGCATCAAAATAAAGTAAATATACAACTGAACGAAGGAAATATTGATCGTAATGAAGTAAATATGCATCAAAATGAATGAAATATGCATCGAAATGAAGGAAATGTTGATCGTAAAGAAGTAAATATGCATCAAAATGAAGAAATATGCTTCGAAATGAAGTAAATATGCATCAAAAAGAACCAAATATACATCGAAAAAAAGGAAATATGCATCGAAATGAAGAAAATATGCATCGAATTGGAGGAAATATTGATCGTAATTTAGTAAATATGCATCAAAATGAAGGAAATATGCATCGAAATGAAGGAAATGTTGATCGTAGTTAAGTAAATATGCATCGAAATAAAGTAAATATGCTTCGAAACGATGGAAATGTTGATCATAATGAAGTATTTATGCATAAACATGAATTAAATATGGATCGAAACGAAGGAAATGTTGATCGTAATGAAGTAATTACGCATCAAAATGAAGTATATACGCATCGAAATGAAGGAAATGTTGATCGTAGTTAAGTAAATATGCATCGAAATAAAGTAAATATGCTTCGAAACGATGGAAATGTTGATCATAATGAAGTATTTATGCATAAACATGAATTAAATATGCATCGAAACGAAGGAAATGTTGATCGTAATGAAGTAATTACGCATCAAAATGAAGTAAATATGCATCGAAACGAAGGAAATGTTGATTGTAATGAAGTAAATATGCATCAATGTGAAGTAAATATGCATTGAAATATTGGAAATGTTGATCGTAATGAAGTAAATAAGCATCAAATTGAAGTAATACGAATCGAAACGAAGGAAATGTTGATTGTAATGAAGTAAATATGCATCAAAATGAAGGAAATATGCATCGAAACGATGGAAATATGTAACGAAACGAAGTAATTATGCAGCAAAATGAAGTAAGCATGCATCGAAACGAATGAAATGTTGATCGTAATGAAGTAAATACGCATTAAAATGAAGTAAATATACATTGAAACGAAGGAAATATTGATCGTAATGAGGTAAATATGCATCAAAATGAAGTACATATGATTCGAAACGAAGGAATTGTTAATCGAAATGAAGTAAATATGCATCAAAATAAAGTAAATATACAACTGAACGAAGGAAATATTGATCGTAATGAAGTAAATATACATCAAAATGAATGAAATATGCATCGAAATGAAGGAAATGTTGATCGTAAAGAAGTAAATATGCATCAAATGAAGGAATATGCTTCGAAATGAAGTAAATATGCATAAAAAAGAACCAAATATACATCGAAAAAAGGAAATATGCATCGAAATGAAGAAAATATGCATCGAATTGGAGGAAATATTGATCGTAATTTAGTAAATATGCATCAAAATGAAGGAAATATGCATCGAAACGAAGGAAATGTTGATCGTAGTTAAGTAAATATGCATCGAAATGAAGTAAATATGCTTCGAAACGATGGAAATGTTGATCATAATGAAGTATTTATGCATAAACATGAATTAAATATGCATCGAAACGAAGGAAATGTTGATCGTAATGAAGTAATTACGCATCAAAATGAAGTATATACGCATCGAAACGAAGGAAATGTTGATCGTAATAAAGTAAATAAGCATCAAAATGAAGTAAATACGCAACGAAACGAATGAAATGTTGATAGTAATGAAGTAAATATGCATCAAAATGAATGAAATATGCATCCATACGAAGGAAATATGCATCAAAATGATGTAAATATGCATCAAAATTTGAATCAAAATTAAGTAAATATGCATTAAACGAGGAAATGAGCATCAAAATGAAGTAAATATGCATCGAAATAAAAGAAATATGCATCGAAACGAAGGAAATATTGATCGTAATGAAGTAAATATGCATCAAAGTCAAGTAAATATGCATTGAAACATTGTAAATATGCATCTAAATAAAAGAAATATGCATCGAAACGAATAAAATGTTGATCGTAATGCCGTAAATATGTATCAAAGTAAAGTAAATCTGCATCGAAATGAAATAAATACGCATCGAAACGAAGGAAATGTTGATAGTAATGAAGTAAATGTGCATCAAAATGAAGTAAATATGCATCGAAACGAAGTAAATGTGCATCAAAATTTGAATCAAAATAAAGTAAATATGCATCAAAACGAAAAAATATGCATTGAAATGAAGGAAATGTTGATCATAATGAAGTAAATATGCATCAAAGTGAAGTAA
The DNA here is from genome assembly GCA_023678885.1 of Pogostemon cablin. Taxonomy (NCBI): domain Eukaryota; kingdom Viridiplantae; phylum Streptophyta; class Magnoliopsida; order Lamiales; family Lamiaceae; genus Pogostemon; species Pogostemon cablin. The sequence goes on from CM043005.1 coordinate 11,188,252, forward strand.
ATACGCATCGAAACAAAGGAAATATGCATCAAAATGAAGGAAATATGCATCGAAATGAAGGAAATGTTGATCGTAGTGAAGTAAATATGCATCAAAATGAATTAAATATGCATCGAAACAATTGAAATATTGATCGTAATAAAGTAATTATGCATAAACATGAAGTAAATATGCATCGAAACGAAGGAAATGTTGATTGTAATGAAATAAATATGCATCAATGTGAAGTAAATATGCATTGAAATATTAGAAATGTTGATCGTAATAAAGTAAATAAACATAAAAATGAAGTAATACGAATCAAAACGAAGGAAATATTGATTGTAATAAAGTAAATATGCATCAAAATGAAAGAAATATGCATCGAAACGATGGAAATATGCAACGAAACGAAGTAATTATGCAGCAAAATGAAGTAAACATGCATCGAAACGAATGAAATGTTGATCGTAATGAAGTAAATATGCATTAAAACGAAAGAAATGTTGATCGTAATGAGATAAATATGCATCAAAATGAAGTACATATGCTTCGAAACGAAGGAATTGTTGATTGTAATGAAGTAAATATGTATCAAAGTGAAGTAAATATGCATTGAAATATTGGAAATGTTGATCGTAATGAAGTAAATAAGCATCAAAATGAAGTAATACGAATCGAAACGAAGGAAATGTTGATTGTAATGAAGTAAATATGCATCAAAATGAAGGAAATATGCATCAAAACGATGAAGATATGCCACGAAACGATGTAATTATGCAGCAAAATGAAAGTAAACATGCATCGAAATGAATGAAATGTTGATCGTAATGAAGTAAAAACGCATCAAAATGAAGTAATATGCATCAAAACAAAGGAAATGTTGATCGTAATGAAGTAAATAAGCATCAAAATGAAGTAATACGAATCGAAACGAAGAAAATGTTGATCGTAATAAAGAAAATATGCTTCGAAACGAAGGAAATATGCATCAAAATGATGGAAATATGCATCGAAATGAAGTATAAATGCATCAAAATGAAGTAAGCATGCATCGAAACGAATGAAATGTTGATCGTAATGAAGTAAATACGCATCAAAATGAAGTAAATATGCATTGAAACGAAGGAAATATTGATCGTAATGAAGTGATTACGCATCAAAATGAAGTATATACGCATCGAAACGATGGAAATGTTGATCGTAATGAAGTAAATAAGTATCAAAATGAAGTAAATACGCAACGAAACGAATGAAATGTTGATAGTAATGAAGTAAATATGCATCAAAATGAAGGAAAAATGCATCCATACGAAGGAAATATGCATCAAAATGAAGTAAATATGCATCAAAATTTGAATCAAAATGAAGTAAATATGCATTAAACGAGGAAATGAGCATCAAAATGAAGTAAATATGCATCGAAATAAAAGAAATATGCATCGAAACGAAGGAAATATTGATCGTAATGAAGTAAATATGCATCAAAGTGAAGTGAATATGCATTGAAACATAGTAAATATGCATCTAAATGAAAGAAATATGCATCGAAATGAATGAATTGTTGATCGTAATGCCGTAAATATGTATCAATGTAAAGTAAATCTGCATCGAAATGAAGCAAATACGCATCGAAACGAAGGAAATCTTGATAGTAATGAAGTAAATGTGCATTGAAATTTGAATCAAAATGAAGTAAATATGCATCGAAACGAAAAAAATATGCATTGAAATGAAGGAAATGTTGATCATAATGAAGTAAATATGCATCAAAGTGAAGTAAATACGCATCAAAACAAAGGAAATATGCATCAAAATGAAGGAAATATGCATCGAAATGAAGGAAATGTTTATCGTAGTGAAGTAAATATGCATCAAAATGAAGTAAATATGCATCGAAACGATTGAAATATTGATCGTAATGAAGTAATTATGCATAAACATGAAGTAAATATGCATCGAAACGAAGGAAATGTTGATTGTAATGAAGTAAATATGCATCAATGTGAAGTAAATATGCATTGAAATATTGGAAATGTTGATCGTAATGAAGTAAATAAGCATCAAATTGAAGTAATACGAATCGAAACGAAGGAAATGTTGATTGTAATGAAGTAAATATGCATCAAAATGAAGGAAATATGCATCGAAACGATGGAAATATGTAACGAAACGAAGTAATTATGCAGCAAAATGAAGTAAGCATGCATCGAAACGAATGAAATGTTGATCGTAATGAAGTAAATACGCATTAAAATGAAGTAAATATACATTGAAACGAAGGAAATATTGATCGTAATGAGGTAAATATGCATCAAAATGAAGTACATATGATTCGAAACGAAGGAATTGTTAATCGAAATGAAGTAAATATGCATCAAAATAAAGTAAATATACAACTGAACGAAGGAAATATTGATCGTAATGAAGTAAATATGCATCAAAATGAATGAAATATGCATCGAAATGAAGGAAATGTTGATCGTAAAGAAGTAAATATGCATCAAAATGAAGGAATATGCTTCGAAATGAAGTAAATATGCATAAAAAAGAACCAAATATACATCGAAAAAAGGAAATATGCATCGAAATGAAGAAAATATGCATCGAATTGGAGGAAATATTGATCGTAATTTAGTAAATATGCATCAAAATGAAGGAAATATGCATCGAAACGAAGGAAATGTTGATCGTAGTTAAGTAAATATGCATCGAAATGAAGTAAATATGCTTCGAAACGATGGAAATGTTGATCATAATGAAGTATTTATGCATAAACATGAATTAAATATGCATCGAAACGAAGGAAATGTTGATCGTAATGAAGTAATTACGCATCAAAATTAAGTATATACGCATCGAAACGAAGGAAATGTTGATCGTAATAAAGTAAATAAGCATCAAAATGAAGTAAATACGCAACGAAACGAATGAAATGTTGATAGTAATGAAGTAAATATGCATCAAAATGAATGAAATATGCATCCATACGAAGGAAATATGCATCAAAATGATGTAAATATGCATCAAAATTTGAATCAAAATTAAGTAAATATGCATTAAACGAGGAAATGAGCATCAAAATGAAGTAAATATGCATCGAAATAAAAGAAATATGCATCGAAACGAAGGAAATATTGATCGTAATGAAGTAAATATGCATCAAAGTCAAGTAAATATGCATTGAAACATTGTAAATATGCATCTAAATAAAAGAAATATGCATCGAAACGAATAAAATGTTGATCGTAATGCCGTAAATATGTATCAAAGTAAAGTAAATCTGCATCGAAATGAAAGAAATACGCATCGAAACGAAGGAAATGTTGATAGTAATGAAGTAAATGTGCATCAAAATGAAGTAAATATGCATCGAAACGAAGTAAATGTGCATCAAAATTTGAATCAAAATAAAGTAAATATGCATCAAAACGAAAAAATATGCATTGAAATGAAGGAAATGTTGATCATAATGAAGTAAATATGCATCAAAGTGAAGTAAATACGCATCGAAACAAAGGAAATATGCATCAAAATGAAGGAAATATGCATCGAAATGAAGGAAATGTTGATCGTAGTGAAGTAAATATGCATCCAAATGAATTAAATATGCATCGAAACAATTGAAATATTGATCGTAATAAAGTAATTATGCATAAACATGAAGTAAATATGCATCGAAACGAAGGAAATGTTGATTGTAATGAAATAAATATGCATCAATGTGAAGTAAATATGCATTGAAATATTAGAAATGTTGATCGTAATAAAGTAAATAAACATAAAAATGAAGTAAAACGAATCAAAACGAAGGAAATATTGATTGTAATAAAGTAAATATGCATCAAAATGAAAGAAATATGCATCGAAACGATGGAAATATGCAACGAAACGAAGTAATCATGCAGCAAAATGAAGTAAACATGCATCGAAACGAATGAAATGTTGATCGTAATGAAGTAAATATGCATTAAAACGAAAGAAATGTTGATCGTAATGAGATAAATATGCATCAAAATGAAGTACATATGCTTCGAAACGAAGGAATTGTTGATTGTAATGAAGTAAATATGTATCAAAGTGAAGTAAATATGCATTGAAATATTGGAAATGTTGATCGTAATGAAGTAAATAAGCATCAAAATGAAGTAATACGAATCGAAACGAAGGAAATGTTGATTGTAATGAAGTAAATATGCATCAAAATGAAGGAAATATGCATCAAAACGATGAAGATATGCCACGAAACGATGTAATTATGCAGCAAAATGAAAGTAAACATGCATCGAAATGAATGAAATGTTGATCGTAATGAAGTAAAAACGCATCAAAATGAAGTAAATATGCATCAAAACAAAGGAAATGTTGATCGTAATGAAGTAAATAAGCATCAAAATGAAGTAATACGAATCGAAACGAAGAAAATGTTGATCGTAATAAAGAAAATATGTTTCGAAACGAAAGAAATATGCATCAAAATGATGGAAATATGCATCGAAATGAAGTATAAATGCATCAAAATGAAGTAAGCATGCATCGAAACGAATGAAATGTTGATCGTAATGAAGTAAATACGCATCAAAATGAAGTAAATATGCATTGAAACGAAGGAAATATTGATCGTAATGAAGTGATTACGCATCAAAATGAAGTATATACGCATCGAAACGAAGGAAATGTTGATCGTAATGAAGTAAATAAGTATCAAAATGAAGTAAATACGCAACGAAACGAATGAAATGTTGATAGTAATGAAGTAAATATGCATCAAAATGAAGGAAAAATGCATCCATACGAAGGAAATATGCATCAAAATGAAGTAAATATGCATCAAAATTTGAATCAAAATGAAGTAAATATGCATTAAACGAGGAAATGAGCATCAAAATGAAGTAAATATGCATCGAAATAAAAGAAATATGCATCGAAACGAAGGAAATATTGATCGTAATGAAGTAAATATGCATCAAAGTGAAGTGAATATGCATTGAAACATAGTAAATATGCATCTAAATGAAAGAAATATGCATCGAAATGAATGAATTGTTGATCGTAATGCCGTAAATATGTTTCAATGTAAAGTAAATCTGCATCGAAATGAAGGAAATACGCATCGAAACGAAGGAAATGTTGATAGTAATGAAGTAAATGTGCATTGAAATTTGAATCAAAATGAAGTAAATATGCATCGAAACGAAAAAAATATGCATTGAAATGAAGGAAATGTTGATCATAATGAAGTAAATATGCATCAAAGTGAAGTAAATACGCATCAAAACAAAGGAAATATGCATCAAAATGAAGGAAATATGCATCGAAATGAAGGAAATGTTTATCGTAGTGAAGTAAATATGCATCAAAATGAAGTAAATATGCATCGAAACGATTGAAATATTGATCGCAATGAAGTAATTATGCATAAACATGAAGTAAATATGCATCGAAACGAAGGAAATGTTGATTGTAATGAAGTAAATATGCATCAATGTGAAGTAAATATGCATTGAAATATTGGAAATATTGATCGTAATGAAGTAAATAAGCATCAAAATGAAGTAATACGAATCAAAACGAAGGAAATGTTGATTGTAATTAAGTAAATACGCATCAAAATGAAGAAAATATGCATCGAAACGATGGAAATATGCCACGAAACGAAGTAATTATGCAGCAAAATGAAGTAAACATGCATCGAAACGAATGAAATGTTGATCGTAAAGAAGTAAATACGCATTAAAATAAAGTAAATATGCATTGAAACGAAGGAAATGTTGATCGTAATGAGGTAAATATGCATCAAAATGAAGTACATATGCTTCGAAACGAAGGAATTGTTGATTGTAATGAAGTAAATATGTATCAAAGTGAAGTAAATATGCATTGAAATATTGGAAATGTTGATCGTAATGAAGTAAATAAGCATAAAAATGAAGTAATACGAATCGAAACGAAGAAAATATTGATTGTAATGAAGTAAATATGCATTAAAATGAAGGAAATATGCATCGAAATGATGAAGATATGCCACGAAACGAAGCAATTATGCAGCAAAATGAAAGTAAACATGCATCGAAATGAATGAAATGTTGATCTTAATGAAGTAAAAACGCATCAAAATGAAGTAAATATGCATCAAAACAAAGGAAATTTTGATCGTAATGAAGTAAATAAGCATCAAAATGAAGTAATACAAATCGAAACGAAGGAAATGTTGATCGTAATAAAGTAAATATGCTTCGAAACGAAGGAAATATGCATCGAAACGATGGAAATATTCATCGAAACGAAGTATAAATGCATCAAAATGAAGTAAACATGCATCGAAACGAATGAAATGTTGATCGTAATGAAGTAAATACGCATCAAAATGAAGTAAATATGCATTGAAACGAAGGAAATGTTGATCGTAATGAGGTAAATACGCATCAAAATGAAGTACATATGCTTCGAAACAAAGGAATTGTTAATCGAAATGAAGTAAATATGCATCAAAATAAAGTAAATATACAACTGAACGAAGGAAATATTGATTGTAATGAAGTAAATATGCATCAAAATGAAGGAAATATGCATCGAAATGAAGGAAATGTTGATCGTAAAGAAGTAAATATGCATCAAAATGAAGGAATATGCTTCGAAATGAAGTAAATATGCTTCAAAAAGAAGTAAATATACATCGAAAAAAAGGTATGCATCGAAATGAAGAAAATATGCATCGAATTGGAGGAAATGTTGATTGTAATTTAGTAAATATGCATCAAAATGAAGGAAATATGCATCGAAACGAAGGAAATGTTGATCGTAGTGAAGTAAATATGCATCGAAATGAAGTGAATATGCTTCGAAACGATGGAAATGTTGATCATAATGAAGTATTTCTGCATAAACATGAATTAAATATGCATCGAAACGAAGGAAATGTTGATCGTAATGAAGTAATTACGCATCAAAATGAAGTATATACGCATCGAAACGAAGGAAATGTTGATCGTAATGAAGTAAATAAGCATCAAAATGAAGTAAATACGCAACGAAACGAATGAAATGTTGATAGTAATGAAGTAAATATGCATCAAAACGAAGGAAATATGCATCCATACAAAGGAAATATGCATCAAAATGAAGTAAATATGCATCAAAATTTGAATCAAAATGAAGTAAATATGCATTAAACGAGGAAATGAGCATCAAAATGAAGTAAATATGCATCGAAATAAAAGAAATATGCATCGAAACGAAGGAAATATTGATCGTAATGAAGTAAATATGCATCAAAGTGAAGTAAATATGCATCGAAACATAGTAAATATGCATTTAAATGAAAGAAATATGCGTCGAAACGAATAAAATGTTGATCGTAATGCCATAAATATGCATCAAAGTAAAGTAAATCTGCATCGAAATGAAGGAAATACGCATCGTAACGAAGAAAATGTTGATAGTAATGAAGTAAATGTGCATCAAAATGAAGTAAATATGCATCGAAATGAAGTAAATGTGCATCGAAATTTGAATCAAAATGAAGTAAATATGCATCAAAACGAAAAATATGCATTGAAATGAAGGAAATATTGATCATAATGAAGTAAATATGCATCAAAGTGAAGTAAATACGCATCGAAACAAAGAAAATATGCATCAAAATTAAGGGAATATGCATCGAAATGAAAGAAATGTTGATCGTAGTGAAGTAAATATGCATCAAAATGAATTAAATATGCATCAAAACGATTGAAATATTGATCGTAATGAAGTAATTATGCATAAACATGAAGTAAATATGCATCGAAACGAAGGAAATGTTGATTGTAATGAAATAAATATGCATCAATGTGAAGTAAATATGCATTGAAATATTGGAAATGTTGATCGTAATGAAGTAAATAAGCATCAAAATGAAGTAATACGAATCGAAACGAAGGAAATGTTGATTGTAATGAAGTAAATATGCATCAAAATGAAAGAAATATGCATCGAAACCATGGAAATATGCAACGAAACGAAGTAATTATGCAATAAAATGAAGTAAACATGCATCGAAACGAATGAAATATTGATCGTAATGAAGTAAATACGCATCAAAATGAAGTAAATATGCATTGAAACGAAAGAAATGTTGATCGTAATGAGGTAAATATGCATCAAAATGAAGTACATATGCTTCGAAACGAGGGAATTGTTGATTGTAATGAAGTAAATATGTATCAAAGTGAAGTAAATATGCATTGAAATATTGGAAATATTGATCGTAATGAAGTAAATAAGCATCAAAATGAAGTAATACGAATCGAAACGAAGGAAATGTTGATTGTAATGAAGTAAATATGCATCAATATGAAGGAAATATGCATCGAAACGATGAAGATATGCCACGAAACGAAGTAATTATGCAGCAAAATGAAAGTAAACATGCATCGAAATGAATAAAATGTTGATCGTAATGAAGTAAAAATGCATCAAAATGAAGTAAATATGCATCAAAACAAAGGAAATGTTGATCGTAATGAAGTAAATAAGCATCAAAATAAAGTAATACGAATCGAAACGAAGAAAATATTGATCGTAATAAAGTAAATATGCTTCAAAACGAAGGAAATATGTATCGAAATGATGGAAATATGCATCGAAACGAAGTATAAATGCATCAAAATGAAGTAAACATGCATCGAAAAGAATGAAATGTTGATCGTAATGAAGTAAATACGCATCAAAATGAAGTAAATATGCATTGAAACGAAGGAAATGGTGATCGTAATGAGGTAAATACGCATCAAAATGAAGTACATATGCTTCGAAACAAAGGAATTGTTAATCGAAATGAAGTAAATATGCATCAAAATAAAGTAAATATACAACTGAACGAAGGAAATATTGATCGTAATGAAGTAAATGTGCATCAAAATGAAGGAAATATGCATCGAAATGAAGGAAATGTTGATCGTAAAGAAGTAAATATGCATCAAAATGAAGGAATATTCTTCGAAATGAAGTAAATATGCATCAAAAAGAAGTAAATATACATCGAAAAAAAGGAAATATGCATCGAAATGAAGAAAATATGCATCGAATTGGAGGAAATGTTGATCGTAATTTAGTAAATATGCATCAAAATGAAGGAAATATGCATCGAAATGAAGGAAATGTTGATCGTAGTGAAGTAAATATGCATCAAAATGAAGTAAATATACTTCGAAACGATGGAAATATTGATCGTAAAGAAGTATTTATGCATAAACATGGATTAAATATGCATCGAAACGAAGGAAATGTTGATCTTAATGAAGTAATTACGCATCAAAATAAAGTATATATGCATCGAAACGAAGGAAATGTTGATCGTATTGAAGTAAATAAGCATCAAAATGAAGAAAATACGCAACGAAACGAATGAAATGTTGATAGTAATGAAGTAAATATGCATCAAAATGAAGGAAATATGCATCCATACGAAGGAAATATGCATCAAAATGAAGTAAATATGCATCAAAATTTGAATCAAAATGAAGTAAATATGCATTAAACGAGGAAATGAGCATCAAAATGAAGTAAAGCATCGAAATAAAAGAAATATGCATCGAAACGAAGGAAATATTGATCGTAATGCCGTAAATATGTATCGAAAGTGAATATGCATCAAAGTGAAGTAAATATGCATCAAAGTGAAGTAAATATGCATCGAAACATAGTAAATATGCATCTAAATGAAAGAAATATGCATCGAAATGAATGAAATATTGATCGTAATGCCGTAAATATGTATCAATGTAAAGTAAATCTGCATCGAAATGAAGGAAATACGCATCGAAACGAAGGAAATGTTGATAGTAATGAAGTAAATGTGCATCAAAATGAAGTAAATATGCATCAAAACGAAGTAAATGTGTATCGAAATTTGAATCAAAATGAAGTAAATATGCATCAAAACGAAAAAATATGCATTGAAATGAAGGAAATGTTGATCATAATGAAGTAAATATGCATCAAAGTGAAGTAAATACGCATCGAAACAAAGGAAATATGCATCAAAATGAAGGAAATATCCATCGAAATGAAGGAAATGTTGATCGTAGTGAAGTAAATATGCATCAAAATGAAGTAAATATGCATCGAAACGATTGAAATATTGATCGTAATGAAGTAATTATGCATAAACATGAAGTAAATATGCATCGAAGCGAAGGAAATGTTGATTGTAATGAAGTAAATATGCATCAAAGTGAAGTAAATATGCATTGAAATATTGGAAATGTTAAATAAGCATCAAAATTAAGTAATACGAATCGAAACGAAGGAAATGTTGATTGTAATGAAGTAAATATGCATCAAAATAAAGGAAATATGCATCGAAACGATGGAAATATGCAACGAAATGAAGTAATTATGCAACAATATGAAGTAAACATACATCGAAACAAAGGAAATATGCATCAAAATGAAGTAAATATGCATCGAAACGATGGAAATGTTGATCGTAATGAAGTAATTATGCATAAACATGAAATAAATATGCATCGAAACGAAGGAAATGTTGATCGTAATAAAGTAAATATGCATCAAAATGAAGTAAATATACATCGAAACGAAGGAATGTTAATAGTAATGGAGTAAATATGCATCAAAATGAAGGAAATATGCATCCAAAAGAAGGAAATATGCATCGAAATGAAGTAAATATGCATCAAAATTTGAATCAAAATGATGTAAATATGCATTGCAACGAAAAAATGAGCATCAAAATGAAGTAAATATGCATCGAAATGAAAGAAAAATATATCGAAATGAAGGAAATATTTATCGTGATGAAGTAAATATGCATCAAAGTGAAGTAAATATGCATCGAAACATAGGAAATATGCATCGAAACGAATGAAATGTTGATCGTAATGCAGTAAATATGTATTAAAGTAAAGTAAATCTTCATCGAAATGAAGGAAATACGCATCGAAACGAAGGAAATGTTGATCGTAACGAAGTAAATAAGCATAAAAATGAAATAAATATGCATCGAAATAAAAGAAATATGCATCGAAATGAAGTAAATATGCATCAAAATTTGAATCAAAATGAAGTAAATATGCATTGAAACGAAAAAATGAGCATCAAAATAAAGTAAATATGCATCGAAGCGAAAGAAATATGCATCAAAATGAAAGAAATATGCATCCAAACGAAGAAAATATGCATCAAAACGAAGGAAATGTTGATTGTAATGAAGTAAATATGCATCAAAGTGAAGTAAATATGCATTAAAATAATGGAAATGTTGACCGTAATAAAGTAATTATGCATCAAAATGAAGTAAATATGCATCGAAACAAAGGAAATGTTGATCGTAATAAAGTAAATAAGCATCAAAATAAAGTAATACAAATCAAAACCAAGGAAATATTGATCGTAATGAAGTAAATACACATCAAAATGAAGTAAATATGCATCGAAACGATGGAAATATGCATCGAAACGAAGTAAATATGCAGCAAAATGAAGTAAACATGCATCGAAACGAATAAAATGTTGATCGTAATGAAGTAAATACACATCAAAATGAAGTAAATATGCATCGAAACGAAGGAAATGTTGATCGTAATGAGGTAAATACGCATCAAAATGAAGTACATATGCTTCGAAACGAAGGAATTGTTAATCGAAATGAAGTAAATATGAATCAAAATGAAGTAAATATACAACTAAACGAAGGAAATATTTATCGTAATGAAGTAAATATGCATCAAAATGAAGGAAATATGCATCGAAATGAAAGAAATGTTGATCGTAAAGAAGTAAATATGCATCAAAATGAAGGAATATTCTTCGAAATGAAGTAAATATGCATCAAAAAGAAGTAAATATACATCGAAACAAAGGAAATATGCAACGAAATGAAGAAAATATGCATCGAATTGGAGGAAATATTCATCGTAATTTAGTAAATATGCATCAAAATGAAGGAAATATGCATCGAAACGAAGGAAATGTTGATCGCAGTGAAGTAAATATGCATCAAAATGAAGTAAATATGCATCGAAACGATGAAAATATTGATCGTAATGAAGTAATTATGCATAAACATGAAATAAATATGCATCGAAACGAAGGAAATGTTGATCGTAATGAAGTAAATATGCATCAAAATGAAGTAAATATACATCGAAACGAAGGAATATTAATAGTAATGAAATAAATATGCATCAAAATGAAGGAAATATGCATCCAAAAGAAGGAAATATGCATTGAAATGAAGTAAATATGCATCAAAATTTGAATCAAAATGAAGTAAATATGCATTGCAACGAAAAAATGAGCATCAAAATGAAGTAAATATGCATCGAAATGAAAGAAATATGTATCGAAATGAAGTAAATATGCATCGAAATATAGGAAATATGCATCGAAACGAATGAAATGTTGATCGTAATGCAGTAAATATATATCAAAGTAAAGTAAATCTGCATCGAAATGAAGGAAATACGCATCGAAACGAAGGAAATGTTGATCGTAACGAAGTAAATAAGCATCAAAATGAAGTAAATATGGATCGAAACAAAGAAAATATGCATCGAAATGAAGTAAATATGCATCAAAATTTGAATCAAAATGAAGTAAATATGCATTGAAACGAAAAAATGAGCATCAAAATAAAGTAAATATGCATCAAAGTAAAGAAATATACATCAAAATGAAAGAAATATGCATCCAAACGAAGAAAATATACATCAAAACGAAGGAAATGTTGATTGTAATGAAGTAAATATGCATCAAAGTGAAGTAAATATGTATTGAAATAATAGAAATGTTGATCGTAATAAAGTAATTATGCATCAAAATGAAGTAAATATGCATCGAAACAAAGGAAATGTTGATCGTAATGAAGTAAATAAGCATCAAAATGAAGTAATACGAATCGAAACGAAGGAAATGTTGATCGTAATGAAGTAAATATGCATCAAAATGAAGAAAATATGCATCGAAATGATGGAAATATGCATCGAAACGAAGTAAATATGCAGCAAAATGAAGTAAACATGCATCGAAATGAATGAATTGTTGATCGTAATGAAGTAAATACACATCAAAATGAAGTAAATATGCATCGAAATGAAGGAAATGTTGATCGTAATGAGGTAAATACGCGTTAAAATGAAGTACATATGCTTCGAAATGAAGGAATTGTTAATCGAAATGAAGTAAATATGCATCAAAATGAAGTAAATAAGCATCGAAACGAAGGAAATGTTGATCGTAATGAAGTAAATAAGCATCAAAATGAAGTAAATACGCATCGAAACGAAGGAATGTTGATAGTAATGAAGTAAATACGCATCAAAATAAAGGAAATATGCATCCAAATGAAGGAAATATGCATCGAAATGAAGTAAATATGCATCAAAATTTGAATCAAAATGAAGTAAATATGCATTGCAATGAAAAAATGAGCATCAAAATGAAGTAAATATGCATCGAAATGAAAGAAATATGCATCAAAATGAAGGAAATGTTGATCATAATGAAGTAAATATGCATCAAAGTGAAGTAAATATGATTCCAAACATAGGAATATGCATCTAAAGGAAAGAAATATGAATCGAAATGAAGGAAATGTTGATCGCAATGCAGTACATATGTATCAAAGTAAAGTAAATCTGCATCGAAATGAAGGAAATACGCATCGAAACGAAGGAAATGTTGATCGTAATGAAGTAAATATGCATCAAAATGAAAGAAATATGAATCCAAAAGAAGGAAATATGCATCGAAATGAAGTAAATATGCATCAAAATTTGAATCAAAATGAAGTAAATATGCATTGCAACGAAAAAATGAGCATCAAAGTGAAGTAAATATGCATCGAAATAAAAGAAATATGTATTGAAATGAAGGAAATGTTTATCGTAATGAAGTAAATATGCATCAAAGTGAAGTAAATATGCATCGAAACATAGGAAATATGCATCGAAACGAATGAAATGTTGATCGTAATGCAGTAAATATGTATCAAAGTAAAGTAAATCTGCATCGAAATGAAGGAAATACGCATCGAAACGAAGGAAATGTTGATCGTAACGGAGTAAATAAGCATGAAAATGAAGTAAATATGCATCGAAACAAAGGAAATATGCATCGAAATAAAGTAAATATGCATCAAAATTTGAATCAAAATGAAGTAAATATGCATTGAAACGAAAAAATGAGCATCAAAACAAAGTAAATATGCATCAAAATGAAAGAAATATGCATCCAAACGAAGGAAATATGCATCAAAACGAAGAAAATGTTAATTGTAATGAAGTAAATATGCATCAAAGTGAAGTAAATATGCATTGAAATAATTGAAATGTTGATCGTAATAAAGTAATTATGCATCAAAATGAAGTAAATATGCATCGAAACAAAGGAAATGTTGATCGTAATGAAGTAAATAAGCATCAAAATGAAGTAATACGAATCGAAACGAAGGAAATGTTGATCGTAATGAAGTAAATATGCATCAAAATGAAGAAAATATGCATCGAAACGATGGAAATATGCATCGAAATGAAGTAAATATGCAGCAAAATGAAGTAAACATGCATCGAAACGAATGAAATGTTGATCGTAATGAAGTAAATACACATCAAAATGAAGTAAATATGCATCGAAACGAAGGAAATATTGATCGTAATGAGGTAAATACGCATCGAAATGAAGTACATATGCTTCGAAACGAAGGAATTGTTAATCGAAATGAAGTAAATATGCATCAAAATGAAGTAAATATACAACTAAACGAAGGAAATATTGATCATAATGAAGTAAATATGCATCAAAATGAAGGAAATATGCATCGAAATGAAGGAAATGTTGATCGTAAAGAAGTAAATATGCATCAAAATGAAGGAATATTCTTCGAAATGAAGTAAATTTGCATCAAAAAGAAGTAAATATACATCGAAACAAAGGAAATATGCATCGAAATGAAGAAAATATGCATCGAATTGGAGGAAATGTTGATCGTAATTTAGTAAATATGCATCAAAATGAAGAAAATATGCATCGAAACGAAGGAAATGTCGATCGTAGTGAAGTAAATATGCATCAAAATGAAGTAAATATGCATCGAAACGATAGAAATGTTGATCGTAATGAATTAATTATGCATAAACATGGAATAAATATGCATCGAAACGAAAAAAATGTTGATCGTAATGAAGTAATTATACATCAAAATGAAATGAATATGCATCGAAATGAAGAAAATGATGATTGTAATGAAGTAAATAAGCATCAAAATGAAGTAAATACGCGTCGAAACAAAGGAAATGTTTATAGTAATGAAGTAAATATGCATCAAAATTAAGGAAATATGCATCCAAACGAAGGAAATATGCATCAAAATAAAAGTTTATATGCATCAAAATTTGAATCAAAATGAAGTAAATATGCATTTAAACGAGAAAATGAGCATCAAAATGAAGTAAATATGCATCAAAATAAAAGTAATATGCATCGAAACGAAGGAAATATCGATCGTAATGAAGTAAATATGCATCAAAGTGAAGTAAATATGCATCAAAACATAGTAAATATGCATCGAAACGAATGAAATGTTGATCATAATGCATTAAATATGTATCAAAGTAAAGTAAATCTGCATCAAAATGAAGGAAATACGCATCGAAACGAAGGAAATATTGATCGTAATGAAGTAATAAGCATCAAAATGAAGTAAATATGCATCAAGACGAAGGAAATATGCATCAAAATGAAGTAAATATGCATCAAAATTTGAATCAAAATGAAGTAAATATGCATTGAAACGAAAAAATGAGCATCAAAATGAAGTAAATACGCATCGAAGCGAAAGAAATATGCATCAAAATG
Organism: Pogostemon cablin; assembly: GCA_023678885.1. Classification (NCBI taxonomy): domain Eukaryota; kingdom Viridiplantae; phylum Streptophyta; class Magnoliopsida; order Lamiales; family Lamiaceae; genus Pogostemon; species Pogostemon cablin. The sequence continues at coordinate 11,204,089 of CM043005.1, forward strand.
AAAGAAATATGCATCCAAACGAAGGAAATATGCATCAAAATGGAAGAAATGTTGATTGTAATGAAGTAAATATGCATCAAAGTGAAGTAAATATGCATAGAAATAATGGAAATGTTGATCGTAATAAAGTAATTATGCATCAAATGAAGTAAATATGCATCGAAACAAAGGAAATGTTGATCGTGATGAAGTAAATAAGCATCAAAATGAAGTAATACGAATCGAAACGAAGGAAATGTTGATCGTAATGAAGTAAATATGCATCAAAATGAAGGAAATATGCATCGAAACGAAGTAAATATGCAGCAAAATGAAGTAAACATGCATCGAAACGAATGAAATGTTGATCGTAATGAAGTAAATACACATCAAAATGAAGTAAATATGAATCGAAACGAAGGAAATATTGATCGTAATGAGGTAAATATGCATCAAAATGAAGTAAATATGCTTCGAAACGAAGGAAATGTTAATCGAAATGAAGTAAATATGCATCAAAATGAAGTAAATATACATCTAAACGAAGGAAATATTGATCGTAATGAAGTAAATATGCATCAAAATGATGGAAATGTTGATCGTAATGAAGTAAATAAGCATCAAAATGAAGTAAATACGCATCGAAACGAAGGAAATGTTAATAGTAATGAAGTAAATATGCATCATAGTGAAGGAAATATGCATTGAAACGAAGTAAATAAGCATCAAAATTTGAATGAAAATGAAATAAATATGCATTGAAATGAAAAAATGAGCATCAAAATAAAGTAAATATACATCAAAACGAAAGAAATATGCATTGAAATGAAGGAAATGTTAATCATAATGAAGTAAATATGCATCAAAGTGAAGTAAATATGCATTAAAACAAAGGAAATATGCATCAAACGAAGGAAATGTGCATCAAAACGAAGAAAATGTGCATCAAAACGAAGGAAATGTTGATTGTAATGAAGTAAATATGCATAAAAGTGAAGTAAATATGCACTGAAATAATGGAAATGTTGATCGTAATGAAGTAATTATGCATCAAAATGAAGTAAATATGCATCGAAATGAAGGAAATATTGATCGTAATTAAGTAAATAAGCATCAAAATGAAGTAATACGAATCAAAACGAAGGAAATGTTGATCGTAATGAAGTAAATATGCTTCGAAATGAAGGAAATATGCATCGAAACGATGGAAAGATGCATTGAAACGAAGTAAATATGCATCAAAATGAAGTAAACATGCATCGAAACGAAGGAAATGTTGATCGTAATGAAGTAATTATACATCAAAATGAAATAAATATGCATCGAAATGAAGTAAATGATGATTGTAATGAAGTAAATAAGCATCAAAATGAAGTAAATACGCATCGAAACGAAGAAAATGTTTATAGTAATGAAGTAAATATGCATCAAAATTAAGGAATATGCATCCAAACGAAGGAAATATGCATCAAAATAAAAGTTTATATGCATCAAAATTTGAATCAAAATGAAGTAAATATGCATTGAAACGAGAAAATGAGCATCAAAATGAAGTAAATATGCATCAAAATAAAAGAAATATGCATCGAAACGAAGGAAATGTCGATCGTAATGAAGTAAATATGCATCAAAGTGAAGTAAATATGCATCAAAACATAGTAAATATGCATCGAAACGAATGAAATCTTGATCGTAATGCATTAAATATGTATCAAAGTAAAGTAAATCTGCATCAAAATGAAGGAAATACGCATCGAAACGAAGGAAATATTGATCTTAACGAAGTAATAAGCATCAAAATGAAGTAAATATGCATCAAGACGAAGGAAATATGCATCGAAATGAAGTAAATATGCATCAAAATTTGAATCAAAATGAAGTAAATATGCATTGAAACGAAAAAATGAGCATTAAAATGAAGTAAATACGCATCGAAGCGAAAGAAATGTGCATCAAAATGAAAGAAATATGCATCCAAATGAAGGAAATATGTATCAAAATTGAAGAAATATTGATTGTAATGAAGTAAATATGCATCAAAGTGAAGTAAATATGCATAGAAATAATGGAAATGTTGATCGTAATAAAGTAATTATGCATCAAATGAAGTAAATATGCATCGAAACAAAGGAAATGTTGATCGTGATGAAGTAAATAAGCATCAAAATGAAGTAATACGAATCGAAACGAAGGAAATGTTGATCGTAATGAAGTAAATATGCATCAAAATGAAGGAAATATGCATCGAAACGAAGTAAATATGTAGCAAAATGAAGTAAACATGCATCGAAACGAATGAAATGTTGATCGTAATGAAGTAAATACACATCAAAATGAAGTAAATATGAATCGAAACGAAGGAAATATTGATCATAATGAGGTAAATATGCGTCAAAATGAAGTAAATATGCTTCAAAACGAAGGAAATGTTAATCGAAATGAAGTAAATTTACATCAAAATGAAGTAAATATACATCTAAACGAAGGAAATATTGATCGTAATGAAGTAAATATGCATCAAAATGATGGAAATGTTGATCGTAATGAAGTAAATAAGCATCAAAATGAAGTAAATACGCATCGAAACGAAGAAAATGATAATAGTAATGAAGTAAATATGCATCAAAATGAAGTAAATATGCATCTAAACGAAGGAAATATGCATTGAAACGAAGTAAATAAGCATCAAAATTTGAATGAAAATGAAATAAATATGCATTGAAACGAAAAAATGAGCATCAAAATAAAGTAAATATGCATCAAAACGAAAGAAATATGCATTGAAATGAAGGAAATGTTGATCATAATGAAGTAAATATGCATCAAAACAAAGGAAATATGCATCAAACGAAGGAAATGTGCATCAAAATGAAGAAAATGTGCATCAAAACGAAGGAAATGTTGATTGTAATGAAGTAAATATACATAAAAGTGAAGTAAATATGCATTGAAATAATGGAAATGTTGATCGTAATGAAGTAATTATGCATCAAAATGAAGTAAATATGCATCGAAATGAAGGAAATATTGATCGTAATTAAGTAAATAAGCATCAAAATGAAGTAATACGAATCAAAACGAAGGAAATGTTGATCTTAAGGAAGTAAATATGCTTCGAAATGAAGGAAATATGCATCGAAACGATGGAAATATGCATTGAAACAAAGTAAATATGCATCAAAATGAAGTAAACATGCATCGAAACGAATGAATTGTTGATCGTAATGAAGTAAATACGCATCAAAATGAAGTAAATATGCTTCGAAACGATGGAAATGTTGATCGTAATGAAGTATTTATGCATAAACATGAATTAAATATGCATCGAAACGAAGGAAATGGTGATCGTAATGAAGTAATTACGCATCAAAATTAAGTATATACGCATCGAAACGAAGGAAATGTTGATCGTAATGAAGTAAATAAGCATCAAAATGAAGTAAATACACAACGAAACGAATGAAATGTTGATAGTAATGAAGTAAATATGCATCAAAATGAAGGAAATATGCATCCATACGAAGGAAATATGCATCAAAATGAATTAAATATTCATCAAAATTTGAATCAAAATGAAGTAAATATGCATTAAACGAGAAAATGAGCATCAAAATGAAGTAAATATGCATCAAAATAAAAGAAATATGCATCGAAACGATGGAAATATTGATCGTAATGAAGTAAATATACATCAAAGTGAAGTAAATATGCATTGAAACATAGTAAATATGCATCGAAACGAATGAAATATTGATCGTAATGCAGTAAATATGTATCAAAGTAAAGTAAATCTGTATCGAAATGAAGGAAATACGCATCGAAACGAAGGAAATGTTGATAGTAATGAAGTAAATGTGCATCAAAATGAAGTAAATATGCATCGAAATGAAGTAAATGTGCATCGAAATTTGAATCAAAATGAAGTAAATATGCATCGAAACGAAAAAAATATGCATTGAAATGAAGGAAATATTGATCATAATGAAGTAAATATGCATCAAAGTGAAGTAAACACGCATCGAAACAAAGGAAATATGCATCAAAATGAAGGAAATATGCATCGAAACGAAGGAAATGTTGATCGTAATCAAGTAAATATGCATAAAAATTAAGTAAATATACATCGAAATGATTGAAATATTGATCGTAATGAAGTAATTATGCATAAACATGAAGTAAATATGCATCGAAACGAAGGAAATGTTGATTGTAATGAAGTAAATATGTATCAAAGTGAAGTAAATATGCATTCAAATATTGGAAATGTTGATCGTAATGAAGTAAATAAGCATAAAAATGAAGTAATACGAATCGAAACGAAGGAAATGTTGATTGTAATGAAGTAAATATGCATCAAAATGAATGAAATATGCATCTAAACGAAGGAAATATGCATTGAAACGGAGTAAATAAGCATCAAAATTTGAATGAAAATGAAATAAATATGCATTGAAACGAAAAAATGAGCATCAAAATAAAGTAAATATGCATCGAAACGAATGAAATATGCATTGAAATGAAGGAAATGTTGATCATAATGAAGTAAATATGCATCAAAGTGAAGTAAATATGCATCAAAACAAAGGAAATATGCATCAAACAAAGGAAATGTGCATCAAAACGAAGGAAATGTTGATTGTAATGAAGTAAATATGCATAAAAGTGAAGTAAATATGCATTGAAATAATGGAAATGTTGATCGTAATGAAGTAATTATGCATCAAAATAAAGTAAATATGCATCGAAATGAAGGAAATGTTGATCGTAATTAAGTAAATAAGCATCAAAATGAAGTAATACGAATCAAAATGAAGGAAATATTGATCGTAATAAAGTAAATATTCTTCGAAATGAAGGAAATATGCATCGAAACGATGGAAATATGCATTGAAACGAAGTAAATATACATCAAAATGAAGTAAACATGCATCGAAACGAATGAAATATTGATCGTAATGAAGTAAATACGCATCGAAATGAAGTAAATATGCTTCGAAATGATGGAAATGTTGATCGTAATGAAGTATTTATACATAAACATGAATTAAATATGCATCGAAACGAAGGAAATGTTGATCGTAATGAAGTAATTACGCATCAAAATAAAGTATATACGCATCGAAACGAAGGATATGTTGATCGTAATGAAGTAAATAAGCATCAAAATGAAGTAAATACGCAACCAAACGAATGAAATATGCATCAAAATGAAGGAAATATGCATCCATACGAAGGAAATATGCATCAAAATGAAGTAAATATGCATCAAAATGAAGGAAATATGCATCCATACGAAGGAAATATGCATCAAAATGAAGTAAATATGCATCAAAATTTGAATCAAAATGAAGTAAATATGCATTAAACGAGAAAATGAGCATCAAAATGAAGTAAATATGCATCGAAATAAAAGAAATATGCATCGAAACGAAGGAAATATTGATCGTAATGAAGTAAATATGCATCAAAGTGAAGTAAATATGCATCGAAACATAGTAAATATGCATCGAAATGAATGAAATGTTGATCGTAATGCAGTAAATATGTATCAAAGTAAAGCAAATCTGCATCGAAATGAAGGAAATATGCATCGAAACGAAGGAAATGTTGATAGTAATGAAGTAAATATGCATCAAAATGGAGTAAATATGCATCAAAACGAAGTAAATGTGCATCGAAATTTCAATATAAATGAAGTAAATTTGCATCGAAACGAAAAAATATGCATTGAAATGAAGGGAATGTTGATCATAATGAAGTAAATATGCATCAAAGTGAAGTAAACACGCATCAAAACAAAGGAAATATGCATCAAAATGAAGGAAATATGCATCGAAACGAAGGAAATGTTTAACGTAGTGAAGTAAATATGCATCAAAATGAAGTAAATATGCATCGAAACGATTAAAATATTGATTGTAATGAAGTAATTATGCTTAAACATGAAGTAAATATTTATCGAAACGAAGGAAATGTTGATTGTAATGAAGTAAATATGTATCAAAGTGAAGTAAATATGTATTGAAATATTAGAAAAGTTGATCGTAATGAAGTAAATAAGCATCAAAATGAAGTAATACGAATATAAACGAAGGAAATATTGATTGTAATGAAGTAAATATGCATCAAAATGAAGGAAATATGTATCGAAACGATGAAGATATGCAACGAAACGAAGTAATTATGCAGCAAAATGAATGTAAACATGCATCGAAATGAATGAAATGTTGATCGTAATGAAGTAAAAACGCATCAAAATGAAGTAAATATGCATCAAAACAAAGAAAATGTTGATCGTAATAAAGTAAATAAGCATCAAAATGAAGTAATACAAATCGAAACGAAGGAAATGTTGATCGTAATAAAGTAAATATGCTTCGAAACGAAAGAAATATGCATCGAAACGATGGAAATATGCATCGAAACGAAGTATAAATGCATCAAAATGAAGTAAACATGCATCGAAACGAATGAAATGTTGATCATAATGAAGTAAATACGCATCAAAATGAAGTAAATGTGCAATGAAATGAAGGAAATGTTGATCGTAATGAGGTAAATACGCATCAAAATGAAGTACATATGCTTCGAAACGAAGGAATTGTTGATTGTAATGAAGTAAATATGTATCAAAGTGATGTAAATATGCATTGAAATATTGGAAATGTTGATCGTAATGAAGTAAATAAGCATCAAAATGAAGTAATACGAATCGAAACGAAGGAAATGTTGATTGTAATGAAGTAAATATGCATCAAAATGAAGGAAATGTTGATCTTAATGAAGTAATTACGCATCAAAATAAAGTATATATGCATCGAAACGAAGGAAATGTTGATCGTATTGAAGTAAATAAGCATCAAAATGAAGTAAATACGCAACGAAACGAATGAAATGTTGATAGTAATGAAGTAAATATGCATCAAAATGAAGGAAATATGCATCCATACGAAGGAAATATGCATCAAAATGAAGTAAATATGCATCAAAATTTGAATCAAAATGAAGTAAATATGCATTAAACGAGGAAATGAGCATCAAAATGAAGTAAAGCATCGAAATAAAAGAAATATGCATCGAAACGAAGGAAATATTGATCGTAATGCCGTAAATATGTATCGAATGTGAATATGCATCAAAGTGAAGTAAATATGCATCAAAGTGAAGTAAATATGCATCGAAACATAGTAAATATGCATCTTAATGAAAGAAATATGCATCAAAATGAATGAAATATTGATCGTAATGCCGTAAATATGTATCAATGTAAAGTAAATCTGCATCGAAATGAAGGAAATACGCATCGAAACGAAGGAAATGTTGATAGTAATGAAGTAAATGTGCATCAAAATGAAGTAAATATGCATCAAAACGAAGTAAATGTGTATCGAAATTTGAATCAAAATGAAGTAAATATGCATCAAAACGAAAAAATATGCATTGAAATGAAGGAAATGTTGATCATAATGAAGTAAATATGCATCAAAGTGAAGTAAATACGCATCGAAACAAAGGAAATATGCATCAAAATGAAGGAAATATCCATCGAAATGAAGGAAATGTTGATCGTAGTGAAGTAAATATGCATAAAAATGAAGTAAATATGCATCGAAACGATTGAAATATTGATCGTAATGAAGTAATTATGCATAAACATGAAGTAAATATGCATCGAAGCGAAGGAAATGTTGATTGTAATGAAGTAAATATGCATCAAAGTGAAGTAAATATGCATTGAAATATTGGAAATGTTAAATAAGCATCAAAATTATGTAATACGAATCGAAACGAAGGAAATGTTGATTGTAATGAAGTAAATATGCATCAAAATAAAGGAAATATGCATCGAAACGATGGAAATATGCAACGAAATGAAGTAATTATGCAACAATATGAAGTAAACATACATCGAAACAAAGGAAATATGCATCAAAATGAAGTAAATATGCATCGAAACGATGGAAATGTTGATCGTAATGAAGTAATTATGCATAAACATGAAATAAATATGCATCGAAACGAAGGAAATGTTGATCGTAATGAAGTAAATATGCATCAAAATGAAGTAAATATACATCGAAACGAAGGAATGTTAATAGTAATGAAGTAAATATGCATCAAAATGAAGGAAATATGAATCCAAAAGAAGGAAATATGCATCGAAATGAAGTAAATATGCATCAAAATTTGAATCAAAATGATGTAAATATGCATTGCAACGAAAAAATGAGCATCAAAATGAAGTAAATATGCATCGAAATGAAAGAAAAATGTATCGAAATGAAGGAAATATTTATCGTGATGAAGTAAATATGCATCAAAGTGAAGTAAATATGCATCGAAACATAGGAAATATGCATCGAAACGAATGAAATGTTGATCGTAATGCAGTAAATATGTATCAAAGTAAAGTAAATCTGCATCGAAATGAAGGAAATACGCATCGAAACGAAGGAAATGTTGATCGTAACGAAGTAAATAAGCATAAAAATGAAGTAAATATGCATCGAAATAAAAGAAATATGGATCGAAATGAAGTAAATATGCATCAAAATTTGAATCAAAATGAAGTAAATATGCATTGAAACGAAAAAATGAGCATCAAAATAAAGTAAATATGCATCGAAGCGAAAGAAATATGCATCAAAATGAAAGAAATATGCATCCAAACGAAGAAAATATGCATCAAAACGAAGGAAATGTTGATTGTAATGAAGTAAATATGCATCAAAGTGAAGTAAATATGCATTGAAATAATGGAAATGTTGACCGTAATAAAGTAATTATGCATCAAAATGAAGTAAATATGCATCGAAACAAAGGAAATGTTGATCGTAATAAAGTAAATAAGCATCAAAATAAAGTAATACAAATCAAAACCAAGGAAATATTGATCGTAATGAAGTAAATACACATCAAAATGAATTAAATATGCATCAAAACGATGGAAATATGCATCGAAACGAAGTAAATATGCAGCAAAATGAAGTAAACATGCATCGAAACGAATAAAATGTTGATCGTAATGAAGTAAATACACATCAAAATGAAGTAAATATGCATCGAAACGAAGAAAATGTTGATCATAATGAAGTAAATATGCATCAAAGTGAAGTAAATATGATTCCAAACATAGGAATATGCATCTAAAGGAAAGAAATATGAATCGAAATGAAGGAAATGTTGATCGCAATGCAGTACATATGTATCAAAGTAAAGTAAATCTGCATCGAAATGAAGGAAATACGCATCGAAACGAAGGAAATGTTGATCGTAATGAAGTAAATATGCATCAAAATGAAAAAAATATGAATCCAAAAGAAGGAAATATGCATCGAAATGAAGTAAATATGCATCAAAATTTGAATCAAAATGAAGTAAATATGCATTGCAACGAAAAAATGAGCATCAAAGTGAAGTAAATATGCATCGAAATAAAAGAAATATGTATTGAAATGAAGGAAATGTTTATCGTAATGAAGTAAATATGCATCAAAGTGAAGTAAATATGCATCGAAACATAGGAAATATGCATCGAAACGAATGAAATGTTGATCGTAATGCAGTAAATATGTATCAAAGTAAAGTAAATCTGCATCGAAATGAAGGAAATACGCATCGAAACGAAGGAAATGTTGATCGTAACGGAGTAAATATGCATCGAAACAAAGGAAATATGCATCGAAATAAAGTAAATATGCATCAAAATTTGAATCAAAATGAAGTAAATATGCATTGAAACGAAAAAATGAGCATCAAAACAAAGTAAATATGCATCGAAGCGAAAGAAATATGCATCAAAATGAAAGAAATATGCATCCAAACGAAGGAAATATATATCAAAACGAAGAAAATGTTAATTGTAATGAAGTAAATATGCATCAAAGTGAAGTAAATATGCATTGAAATAATTGAAATGTTGATCGTAATAAAGTAATTATGCATCAAAATGAAGTAAATATGCATCGAAACAAAGGAAATGTTGATCGTAATGAAGTAAATAAGCATCAAAATGAAGTAATACGAATCAAAACGAAGGAAATGTTGATCGTAATGAAGTAAATATGCATCAAAATGAAGAAAATATGCATCGAAACGATGGAAATATGCATCGAAATGAAGTAAATATGCAGCAAAATGAAGTAAACATGCATCGAAACGAATGAAATGTTGATCGTAATGAAGTAAATACACATCAAAATGAAGTAAATATGCATCGAAACGAAGGAAATATTGATCGTAATGAGGTAAATACGCATCGAAATGAAGTACATATGCTTCGAAACGAAGGAATTGTTAATCGAAATGAAGTAAATATGCATCAAAATGAAGTAAATATACAACTAAACGAAGGAAATATTGATCATAATGAAGTAAATATGCATCAAAATGAAGGAAATATGCATCGAAATGAAGGAAATGTTGATCGTAAAGAAGTAAATATGCATCAAAATGAAGGAATATTCTTCGAAATGAAGTAAATTTGCATCAAAAAGAAGTAAATATACATCGAAACAAAGGAAATATGCATCGAAATGAAGAAAATATGCATCGAATTGGAGGAAATGTTGATCGTAATTTAGTAAATATGCATCAAAATGAAGAAAATATGCATCGAAACGAAGGAAATGTCGATCGTAGCGAAGTAAATATGCATCAAAATGAAGTAAATATGCATCGAAACGATAGAAATGTTGATCGTAATGAATTAATTATGCATAAACATGGAATAAATATGCATCGAAACGAAGAAAATGTTGATCGTAATGAAGTAATTATACATCAAAATGAAATGAATATGCATCGAAATGAAGGAAATGATGATTGTAATGAAGTAAATAAGCATCAAAATGAAGTAAATACGCGTCGAAACAAAGGAAATGTTTATAGTAATGAAGTAAATATGCATCAAAATTAAGGAAATATGCATCCAAACGAAGGAAATATGCATCAAAATAAAAGTTTATATGCATCAAAATTTGAATCAAAATGAAGTAAATATGCATTTAAACGAGAAAATGAGCATCAAAATGAAGTAAATATGCATCAAAATAAAAGTAATATGCATCGAAACGAAGGAAATATCGATCGTAATGAAGTAAATATGCATCAAAGTGAAGTAAATATGCATCAAAACATAGTAAATATGCATCGAAACGAATGAAATGTTGATCGTAATGCATTAAATATGTATCAAAGTAAAGTAAATCTGCATCAAAATGAAGGAAATACGCATCGAAACGAAGGAAATATTGATCGTAATGAAGTAATAAGCATCAAAATGAAGTAAATATGCATCAAGACGAAGGAAATATGCATCAAAATGAAGTAAATATGCATCAAAATTTGAATCAAAATGAAGTAAATATGCATTGAAACGAAAAAATGAGCATCAAAATGAAGTAAATACGCATCGAAGCGAAAGAAATATGCATCAAAATGAAAGAAATATGCATCCAAACGAAGGAAATATGCATCAAAATGGAAGAAATGTTGATTGTAATGAAGTAAATATGCATCAAAGTGAAGTAAATATGCATAGAAATAATGGAAATGTTGATCGTAATAAAGTAATTATGCATCAAATGAAGTAAATATGCATCGAAACAAAGGAAATGTTGATCGTGATGAAGTAAATAAGCATCAAAATGAAGTAATACGAATCGAAACGAAGGAAATGTTGATCGTAATGAAGTAAATATGCATCAAAATGAAGGAAATATGCATCGAAACGAAGTAAATATGCAGCAAAATGAAGTAAACATGCATCGAAACGAATGAAATGTTGATCGTAATGAAGTAAATACACATCAAAATGAAGTAAATATGAATCGAAACGAAGGAAATATTGATCGTAATGAGGTAAATATGCATCAAAATGAAGTAAATATGCTTCGAAACGAAGGAAATGTTAATCGAAATGAAGTAAATATGCATCAAAATGAAGTAAATATACATCTAAACGAAGGAAATATTGATCGTAATGAAGTAAATATGCATCAAAATGATGGAAATGTTGATCGTAATGAAGTAAATAAGCATCAAAATGAAGTAAATACGCATCGAAACGAAGGAAATGTTAATAGTAATGAAGTAAATATGCATCATAGTGAAGGAAATATGCATTGAAACGAAGTAAATAAGCATCAAAATTTGAATGAAAATGAAATAAATATGCATTAAAATGAAAAAATGAGCATCAAAATAAAGTAAATATACATCAAAACGAAAGAAATATGCATTGAAATGAAGGAAATGTTAATCATAATGAAGTAAATATGCATCAAAGTGAAGTAAATATGCATTAAAACAAAGGGAATATGCATCAAACGAAGGAAATGTGCATCAAAACGAAGAAAATGTGCATCAAAACGAAGGAAATGTTGATTGTAATGAAGTAAATATGCATAAAAGTGAAGTAAATATGCACTGAAATAATGGAAATGTTAATCGTAATGAAGTAATTATGCATCAAAATGAAGTAAATATGCATCGAAATGAAGGAAATATTGATCGTAATTAAGTAAATAAGCATCAAAATGAAGTAATACGAATCAAAACGAAGGAAATGTTGATCGTAATGAAGTAAATATGCTTCGAAATGAAGGAAATATGCATCGAAACGATGGAAAGATGCATTGAAATGAAGTAAATATGCATCAAAATGAAGTAAACATGCATCGAAACGAAGGAAATGTTGATCGTAATGAAGTAATTATACATCAAAATGAAATAAATATGCATCGAAATGAAGTAAATGATGATTGTAATGAAGTAAATAAGCATCAAAATGAAGTAAATACGCATCGAAACGAAGAAAATGTTTATAGTAATGAAGTAAATATGCATCAAAATTAAGGAATATGCATCCAAACGAAGGAAATATGCATCAAAATAAAAGTTTATATGCATCAAAATTTGAATCAAAATGAAGTAAATATGCATTGAAACGAGAAAATGAGCATCAAAATGAAGTAAATATGCATCAAAATAAAAGAAATATGCATCGAAACGAAGGAAATGTCGATCGTAATGAAGTAAATATGCATCAAAGTGAAGTAAATATGCATCAAAACATAGTAAATATGCATCGAAACGAATGAAATCTTGATCGTAATGCATTAAATATGTATCAAAGTAAAGTAAATCTGCATCAAAATGAAGGAAATACGCATCGAAACGAAGGAAATATTGATCATAACGAAATAATAAGCATCAAAATGAAGTAAATATGCATCAAGACGAAGGAAATATGCATCGAAATGAAGTAAATATGCATCAAAATTTGAATCAAAATGAAGTAAATATGCATTGAAACGAAAAAATGAGCATTAAAATGAAGTAAATACGCATCGAAGCGAAAGAAATATGCATCAAAATGAAAGAAATATGCATCCAAACGAAGGAAATATGTATCAAAATTGAAGAAATGTTGATTGTAATGAAGTAAATATGCATCAAAGTGAAGTAAATATGCATAGAAATAATGGAAATGTTGATCGTAATAAAGTAATTATGCATCAAATGAAGTAAATATGCATCGAAACAAAGGAAATGTTGATCGTGATGAAGTAAATAAGCATCAAAATGAAGTAATACGAATCGAAACGAAGGAAATGTTGATCGTAATGAAGTAAATATGCATCAAAATGAAGGAAATATGCATCGAAACGAAGTAAATATGTAGCAAAATGAAGTAAACATGCATCGAAACGAATAAAATGTTGATCGTAATGAAGTAAATACACATCAAAATGAAGTAAATATGAATCGAAACGAAGGAAATATTGATCATAATGAGGTAAATATGCGTCAAAATGAAGTAAATATGCTTCAAAACGAAGGAAATGTTAATCGAAATGAAGTAAATTTACATCAAAATGAAGTAAATATACATCTAAACGAAGGAAATATTGATCGTAATGAAGTAAATATGCATCAAAATGATGGAAATGTTGATCGTAATGAAGTAAATAAGCATCAAAATGAAGTAAATACGCATCGAAACGAAGAAAATGATAATAGTAATGAAGTAAATATGCATCAAAATGAAGTAAATATGCATCTAAACGAAGGAAATATGCATTGAAACGAAGTAAATAAGCATCAAAATTTGAATGAAAATGAAATAAATATGCATTGAAACGAAAAAATGAGCATCAAAATAAAGTAAATATGCATCAAAACGAAAGAAATATGCATTGAAATGAAGGAAATGTTGATCATAATGAAGTAAATATGCATCAAAACAAAGGAAATATGCATCAAACGAAGGAAATGTGCATCAAAACGAAGAAAATGTGCATCAAAACGAAGGAAATGTTGATTGTAATGAAGTAAATATGCATAAAAGTGAAGTAAATATGCATTGAAATAATGGAAATGTTGATCGTAATGAAGTAATTATGCATCAAAATGAAGTAAATATGCATCGAAATGAAGGAAATATTGATCGTAATTAAGTAAATAAGCATCAAAATGAAGTAATACGAATCAAAACGAAGGAAATGTTGATCTTAAGGAAGTAAATATGCTTCGAAATGAAGGAAATATGCATCGAAACGATGGAAATATGCATTGAAACAAAGTAAATATGCATCAAAATGAAGTAAACATGCATCGAAACGAATGAAATGTTGATCGTAATGAAGTAAATACGCATCAAAATGAAGTAAATATGCTTCGAAACGATGGAAATGTTGATCGTAATGAAGTATTTATGCATAAACATGAATTAAATATGCATCGAAACGAAGGAAATGGTGATCGTAATGAAGTAATTACGCATCAAAATTAAGTATATACGCATCGAAACGAAGGAAATGTTGATCGTAATGAAGTAAATAAGCATCAAAATGAAGTAAATACGCAACGAAACGAATGAAATGTTGATAGTAATGAAGTAAATATGCATCAAAATGAAGGAAATATGCATCCATACGAAGGAAATATGCATCAAAATGAATTAAATATGCATCAAAATTTGAATCAAAATGAAGTAAATATGCATTAAACGAGAAAATGAGCATCAAAATGAAGTAAATATGCATCAAAATAAAATAAATATGCATCGAAACGATGGAAATATTGATCGTAATGAAGTAAATATACATCAAAGTGAAGTAAATATGCATTGAAACATAGTAAATATGCATCGAAACGAATGAAATATTGATCGTAATGCAGTAAATATGTATCAAAGTAAAGTAAATCTGTATCGAAATGAAGGAAATACGCATCGAAACGAAGGAAATGTTGATAGTAATGAAGTAAATGTGCATCAAAATGAAGTAAATATGCATCGAAATGAAGTAAATGTGCATCGAAATTTGAATCAAAATGAAGTAAATATGCATCGAAACGAAAAAAATATGCATTGAAATGAAGGAAATATTGATCATAATGAAATAAATATGCATCAAAGTGAAGTAAACACGCATCGAAACAAAGGAAATATGCATCAAAATGAAGGAAATATGCATCGAAACGAAGGAAATGTTGATCGTAATCAAGTAAATATGCATCAAAATTAAGTAAATATACATCGAAATGATTGAAATATTGATCGTAATGAAGTAATTATGCATAAACATGAAGTAAATATGCATCGAAACGATGGAAATGTTGATTGTAATGAAGTAAATATGTATCAAAGTGAAGTAAATATGCATTGAAATATTGGAAATGTTGATCGTAATGAAGTAAATAAGCATCAAAATGAAGTAATACGAATCGAAACGAAGGAAATGTTGATTGTAATGAAATAAATATGCATCAAAATGAATGAAATATGCATCTAAACGAAGGAAATATGCATTGAAACGGAGTAAATAAGCATCAAAATTTGAATGAAAATGAAATAAATATGCATTGAAACGAAAAAATGAGCATCAAAATAAAATAAATATGCATCGAAACGAATGAAATATGCATTGAAATGAAGGAAATGTTGATCATAATGAAGTAAATATGCATCAAAGTGAAGTAAATATGCATCAAAACAAAGGAAATATGCATCAAACAAAGGAAATGTGCATCAAAACGAAGGAAATGTTGATTGTAATGAAGTAAATATGCATAAAAGTGAAGTAAATATGCATTGAAATAATGGAAATGTTGATCGTAATGAAGTAATTATGCATCAAAATAAAGTAAATATGCATCGAAATGAAGGAAATGTTGATCGTAATTAAGTAAATAAGCATCAAAATGAAGTAATACGAATCAAAATGAAGGAAATATTGATCGTAATAAAGTAAATATTCTTCGAAATGAAGGAAATATGCATCGAAACGATGGAAATATGCATTGAAACGAAGTAAATATACATCAAAATGAAGTAAACATGCATCGAAACGAATGAAATATTGATCGTAATGAAGTAAATACGCATCGAAATGAAGTAAATATGCTTCGAAATGATGGAAATGTTGATCGTAATGAAGTATTTATACATAAACATGAATTAAATATGCATCGAAACGAAGGAAATGTTGATCGTAATGAAGTAACTACGCATCAAAATAAAGTATATACGCATCGAAACGAAGGATATGTTGATCGTAATGAAGTAAATAAGCATCAAAATGAAGTAAATACGCAACCAAACGAATGAAATATGCATCAAAATGAAGGAAATATGCATCCATACGAAGGAAATATGCATCAAAATGAAGTAAATATGCATCAAAATGAAGGAAATATGCATCCATACGAAGGAAATATGCATCAAAATGAAGTAAATATGCATCAAAATTTGAATCAAAATGAAGTAAATATGCATTAAACGAGAAAATGAGCATCAAAATGAAGTAAATATGCATCGAAATAAAAGAAATATGCATCGAAACGAAGGAAATATTGATCGTAATGAAGTAAATATGCATCAAAGTGAAGTAAATATGCATCGAAACATAGTAAATATGCATCGAAATGAATGAAATGTTGATCGTAATGCAGTAAATATGTATCAAAGTAAAGCAAATCTGCATCGAAATGAAGGAAATATGCATCGAAACGAAGGAAATGTTTATAGTAATGAAGTAAATATGCATCAAAATGAAGTAAATATGCATCAAAACGAAGTAAATGTGCATCGAAATTTCAATATAAATGAAGTAAATTTGCATCGAAACGAAAAAATATGCATTGAAATGAAGGGAATGTTGATCATAATGAAGTAAATATGCATCAAAGTGAAGTAAACACGCATCAAAACAAAGGAAATATGCATCAAAATGAAGGAAATATGCATCGAAACGAAGGAAATGTTTAACGTAGTGAAGTAAATATGCATCAAAATGAAGTAAATATGCATCGAAACGATTAAAATATTGATTGTAATGAAGTAATTATGCTTAAACATGAAGTAAATATTTATCGAAACGAAGGAAATGTTGATTGTAATGAAGTAAATATGTATCAAAGTGAAGTAAATATGTATTGAAATATTAGAAAAGTTGATCGTAATGAAGTAAATAAGCATCAAAATGAAGTAATACGAATATAAACGAAGGAAATATTGATTGTAATGAAGTAAATATGCATCAAAATGAAGGAAATATGTATCGAAACGATGAAGATATGCAACGAAACGAAGTAATTATGCAGCAAAATGAATGTAAACATGCATCGAAATGAATGAAATGTTGATCGTAATGAAGTAAAAACGCATCAAAATGAAGTAAATATGCATCAAAACAAAGGAAATGTTGATCGTAATAAAGTAAATAAGCATCAAAATGAAGTAATACAAATCAAAACGAAGGAAATGTTGATCGTAATAAAGTAAATATGCTTCGAAACGAAAGAAATATGCATCGAAACGATGGAAATATGCATCGAAACGAAGTATAAATGCATCAAAATGAAGTAAACATGCATCGAAACGAATGAAATGTTGATCATAATGAAGTAAATACGCATCAAAATGAAGTAAATATGCAATGAAATGAAGGAAATGTTGATCGTAATGAGGTAAATACGCATCAAAATGAAGTACATATGCTTCGAAACGAAGGAATTGTTGATTGTAATGAAGTAAATATGTATCAAAGTGATGTAAATATGCATTGAAATATTGGAAATGTTGATCGTAATGAAGTAAATAAGCATCAAAATGAAGTAATACGAATCGAAACGAAGGAAATGTTGATTGCAATGAAGTAAATATGCATCAAAATGAAGGAAATATGCATCGAAACGATGAAGATATGCAACGAAAAGAAGTAATTGTGCAGCAAAATGAAAGTAAACATTCATCGAAACGAATGAAATGTTGATCGTAATGAAGTAAAAACGCATCAAAATGAAGTAAATATGCATCAAAACAAAGGAAATGTTGATCGTAATGAAGTAAATAAGCATCAAAATGAAGTAATACGAATCAAAACGAAGGAAATGTTGATCGTAATAAAGTAAATATGCTTCGAAACGAAGGAAATATGCATCGAAACGATGGAAATATGCATCGAAACGAAGTATAAATGCATCAAAATGAAGTAAACATGCATCGAAACGAATGAAATGTTGTTCGTAATGAAGTAAATACGCATCAAAATGAAGTAAATATGCATTGAAACGAAGGAAATGTTGATCGTAATGAGTACTTCGAAACGAAGGAATTGTTAATTGAAATGAAGTAAATATGCATCAAAATAAAGTAAATTGATAAGTCATAATTTAGCAAAATTATTTGGTTGAAATTCATGTTTATTTGATTAACTTATATGCTTATTAGGGTGCTAAATTGACTTATCTTGTCTATGGTTATTTGAGGCCTTTATGTTGTAAAATTGATGAGAAACAGGCTGTTTTGTGCAGGAAATTCATGCAGCCAGATAGGATGACACTGACCCCTTCAGTGTCAGAAGGGACTGACGAAAATTCAGAATATTTAAGGAAAGTCCAGCTGGAAAATTCTCAAATATTTTCTCATGTTCCTGCGATTAAGTCAGCTAAAATCAGGCCCGTATCATGTGGAAAAGTCACGATGGGTTAGTCAACAAGAAAAGAAGAGATTCTGGAGATATTTTTGGAAGAAACAGATAAAGAAAGAGATCAAGCAGATTACTTAGGGATCAAGACACATATATTTATGGAAGATATTTTATTTATTTCAGGGATCATCATCACATACGCAACATCATCCGGGAAGGCAGAAGGAGAAGACAGATTGGGAACGCAGATTAGAGAAGGAGTTCCACCATGAAGAACACGGTTTTATGTTCTAATTTATTTTGAATTTAATTTTGATTATGTAATTTCGTTTCTAGTCCGAGGGTTGTGAACCTCCCATGAATTATTTATTTTAATTGTTTGAATTTTATATTGCCAACTTTTATATAAATTTATTCTATTACATGCTTTGATGTTCTTAATAGCACTTTGATAATTATTTTAGTCTGGCCATCTAATTTAATTATTTAATTGTTTAACGCTATTTCGTGATCCACAATCCGTAATTGTTGTGAGGAGTGAATTAAGTATCAAATAGAGCTAATTCCCTCTAAGTGTAATAGGGTCTAGGTTGTATGATTCCTAGCCGGTTTTCGTAGCCTAGTAATTCTATGTTTGGAGTCTTAATGCATTTGCGAGTTCGAATCCATAGGGTCACTCGTAAATAGTTCATTTTAGTGGTCGTACCCTAATTGATAATCTTAAGAACATTTGGGTTAATTTGGTCGTACCATTAGCCTAGGGATTTGAGTTTGTATAATTGTTTGCATGTTTAATTCTTGCGATTTTATGAATTAGGATATGGGAGGGGATCAAATCCTTGGACTAGGTTGTTATTTTATTTGTTCTATTATTTAATTTTATGTTTGTTATTTTAATTAATTATTTTCATGTTTATTAGTTGTTAATTCAATCCAAACCCCCCCTCCGGTTACTCATTTGAAAACACATAAATTCAATTTAAATTCAATTACTCCCTTGGGTTCGACCCGTACTCATCCTACTATATTTTAGTGGATTTGTTCGGAAATTTTATAAGTATTATTTTTGGGTGCCGGCAACAGCACATCAAATTTTGGTGCCATTGCCGGGGAGTAATCCCGAATTTGGTTGGATTTTTTGTGTTTTTATTTTTAATTTTTTAATTTTCCAACAGTGCACTGACACTGAACTCTTCAGTGTCAGGTCTGCCCTGTTTTTATTTTTCTATTTTTTCGAGTTTAATCACTTTCTCCCCTTGTAGGTTTGCTTCTAATGGATCAATATCATGGTTATTATGGTCGGAATGTTCAACCATGTAGAGTTTGTGCAACCACACTCCATACCACTTATGATTGCCCATCCTTGATTGATAGATTAGTGGTGAGACAAAGAGATGAATATTGGAGTGCTAATCAACAAAGACATTGGAATGATCAACCATATGTCAACACTTACAATCAAGGGTGGCGTAATCCTCATCATTCCCGATATGTGGACCACTATTATAATCAACCTTACGAATATCAAAGGCGTGACTACTATGAGTATAGACCTCAATCCTTCAATGATAGTGAATGCTATTATGAAAATGATGGATTTAATGGAGATGAACAAAGTTCGAATGCTTCATTAGAGTCCTTGTTAAACCGGATGGAAATTAGTAATTTATTATTTCAACAAAAAACTCAATTGAGTCTTTGGAGTTTGGAGCGCCAATGTAGCAAATTAAGGACCGAGGTTGAACGTATGGTGGCACAACAAAGTGTAAACCAAGTGGAATATCATGAGGAGGCCACCAAAGACAAGAATTTTGAGATGGAGACTGAAATTGAGGAGGATAAGTATGCTGAAAATTCTACAGATTTTGTGCAGGAAACTGACACTGATGCCTTCAGTGTCAGTTCTGATGAAAACGAAAACGAGGTAATATCATTCGAATTAATGTCCATCAGTTCTGATACTTTTTCTTCTCATTTCAGGTTGGAAAAAGTTGTTGATATCCCTCATGAAAATGAGACGGTTGAAGTGTTTCGCATTGATGAGATCGAAGATCCTTTTCTTGAGGCGATCAAACAATTTTCTATGGAGCTTGACATGTTAAGGCTGACCAAGAACCATATAATTTTGAAGGGAGAGAACACTTCTCGCAAACCAATAAGATCATTATATTTGTTTGAACATTTTACTCCTATTACGTGAAAGGGAAGTGAACGTCGAGCCAACGACGTTAAGAAAAGGCGCTTGTTGGGAGGCAACCCAACATAGGTTCTTATTTTTATTTTTAATTTTATTTTCTTAATAAATAATCTTGTTCTTTTGGTGTGTGCTAATTTTCAGGTTATGTTGATGACATTTTTGGAGAAAAGAGAAAAATTCCTACTTGTGGTCAATAAAATGAAGCTTAACCCGGTGACTTCTTTCCACTCTTGCACTTGATTTACCTTTGAATTTTATTGTGTTTGTTTGCTTGAGGGCAAGCAAACGATTAGGTGTGGGTAGGTTTGGTGTATTGAGTGGTATTTGAAGTTGCAATTTTATTTTAATTAGATGTGCATATAGTATTTCATTTGAAATCATATTTTTACATTTGTGCACATGAGAAGTTGGTATTGGATTTATGGTGAAATTGTGCTTTGATATGTGAAATTTTTGGCATGACAAGAGAGTTGGATTTGATGTACCTTTGCTTGTGAGTTGTTGGATTTGTCTTGTTATTTTTGTGACGAATGTGGAATAATTTTTGTTTGAGAATTCATGGCAAATGATCCATATTCTTGTGAGCTTTGAGCCTTGAAGTGCTATCATCTATATAAGCTCTATATTTTTCTTGATTGAGTACAAATTGGACTTGATATGTACATTCTAGAACTTGCTCTTTGAATACATTTTGAGATCTTACATTTGAGCATGTGTAATTAAATGATAAAGGCACCTAGGCAAGCCGTATTTTGGCCTTCTTTTTACCTACCTAATCATATAAATCTTTTAGGAGAGCCACTTTGAGCCTAGTCTTTTAGTTGATGAATGAACATATAAAATAGCCATATTCCATTTTCTTTCTTGAACTCTTCCGATTGAACCCCTTACTATTTTGCATATTGTGGAATTCATTGAAAAATATTTTTGGTGGTTGAATTGATGATGAAGGGAAGATGATGGTTGAGAGAAAGCAAAAAAATGGAGAACAAAAAATGGAATGGAAAAAAAAAAGAAAAGAAAAGGAAGAATGGAAGATTAATGGTTGAAAAAAAAAATAAGAGAAAAGAAATTGGAGTTGAAAAAAAAAAGAACGAAGCTGGAATTTGTTGCTGAATTTTTCTGAAAGTGACACTGAACCCTTCAGTGTTGCCTCTGTTTTTACGAATTTGAAAGAAACAGATGTGGGTAGTTGGATGTGATGATAAAAATCAGAAATTTATCAAAAGAAAATGAAGGAGTGGATGTGGAAGAAATTGAGAATGGCATGATGCATCATTTTGATGTTCTTCTTGATGTACACATTTGCAAAGTGGTAAATTTAGCCTTTCTAATCCTTTTCATCCTACCTTATCCCAAGCCCCATTACAACCATTTAAAAGTCCTTTTGATATTTGCGCAATGCTTATTGAACTTGGTGGAGATTTGATTTAGGAGCAAGCTTATGGTAATGTCTTGTCTTGTTTAATTTTGAGTGTTTTGCTACCCACTTATATACTTGAGCGTTATTGAGTGAAACCATTGTGAGGCCATGAATTCTTAACTTCTTTATCTTACATAAGTTGCAAATATTTGTGAGACATTTTACCACTCATTTGTATTTGGTGTATCTTGTTTGATCTCTCTTGGAAGTGTCATTGTTTTGCTATCACTTGCAAATGATTGTCATTTTTCCTATGCTTTGTCTTGGTCTTGTTTTGCTTGAGGACAAGCAAAGGTTTGGGTGTGGGGATAAATATACAACTGAACGAAGGAAATATTGATCGTAATGAAGTAAATATGCATCAAAATGAAGGAAATATGCATCGAAATAAAGAAAATATTGATCGTAAAGAAGTAAATATGCATCAAAATGAAGGAATATGCTTCGAAATGAAGTAAATATGCATAAAAAAGAAGTAAATATACATCGAAAAAAAGAAAATATGCATTGAAATGAAGAAAATATGCATCGAATTGGAGGAAATGTTGATCCTAATTTAGTAAATATGCATCAAAATGAAGGAAATATGCATCGAAACGAATGAAAAGTTTATCGTAGTGAAGTAAATATGCATCGAAATGAAGTAAATATGCCTCGAAATGATGGAAATGTTGATAGTAATGAAGTATTTATGCATAAACATGAAGTAAATATGCATCGAAACGAAGGAAATGTTGATCGTAACGAAGTAATTACGCATCAAAATGAAGTATATATGCATCGAAACGAAGGAAATATTGATCGTAATGAAGTAAATAAGCATCAAAATGAAGTAAATACGCAACGAAACGAATGAAATGTTGATAGTAATGAAGTAAATATGCATCAAAATGAAGGAAATATGCATCCATACGAAAGAAATATGCATCAAAATGAAGTAAATATGCATCAAAATTTGAATCAAAATAAAGTAAATATGCATTAAACGAGGAAATGAGCATCAAAATGAAGTAAATATGCATCGAAATAAAAGAAATATGCATCGAAACGAAGGAAATATTATCGTAATAAAGTAAATATGCATCAAAGTGAAGTAAATATGCATCGAAACATAGTAAATATGCATCTAAATGAAAGAAATATGCATCGAATCGAATGAAATGTTGATCGTAATGCCATAAATATGTATCAAAGTAAAGTAAATCTGCATCGAAATGAAGGAAATACGCATCGAAACGAAGGAAATGTTGATAGTAATGAAGTAAATGTGCATCAAAATGAAGTAAATATGCATCGAAACGAAGTAAATGTGCATCGAAATTTGAATCAAAATGAAGTAAATATGCATCGAAACGAAAAAATATGCATTGAAATGAAAGAAATGTTGATCATAATGAAGTAAATATGCATCAAAGTAAAGTAAATACACATTGAAACAAAGGAAATATACATCAAAATGAAGGAAATATGCATCGAAATGAAGGAAATGTTGATCGTAGTGAAGTAAATATGCATCAAAATGAAGTAAATATGCATCGAAACGATTGAAATATTGATCGTAATGAAGTAATTATGCATAAACATGAAGTAAATATGCATCGAAGCGAAGGAAATGTTGATTGTAATGAAGTAAATATGCATCAAAGTGAAGTAAATATGCATTGAAATATTGGAAATGTTGATCGTAATGAAGTAAATAAGCATCAAAATGAAGTAATACGAATCGAAACGAAGGAAATGTTGATTGTAATGAAGTAAATATGCATCAAAATGAAGGAAATATGCATCGAAACGATGGAAATATGCAACGAAACGAAGTAATTATGCAGCAAAATGAAGTAAACATGCATCGAAACGATTGAAATATTGATCGTAATGAAGTAAAAACGCATCAAAATGAAGTAAATATACATCAAAACAAAGGAAATATTGATCGTAATGAAGTAAATAAACATCAAAATGAAGTAATATGAATCGAAACGAAAGAAATGTTGATCGTAATAAAGTAAATATGCTTCGAAACGAAGGAAATATGCATCGAAACGATGGAAATATGCATCGAAATGAAGTATAAATGCATCAAAATGAAGTAAACATGCATCGAAATGAATGAAATATTGATCGTAATGAAGTTAATACGCATCAAAATGAAGTAAATATGCATTGAAACGAAGGAAATGTTGATCATAATGAGGTAAGTACGCATTAAAATGAAATACATATGCTTCGAAACGAAGGAATTGTTAATTGAAATGAAGTAAATATGCATCAAAATGAAGTAAAATACATCTAAACGAAGGAAATATTGATCGTAATGAAGTAAATATGCATCAAAATGAAGGAAACTTGTCACACCCCGACCCCAGACAGAACACAACAACCGCCACGTTAACCATAAATTTCGCGGAATGGGTGCACTCCACTCCACAAAGTTTATAGAAAACATAAGGCTTGCTATCAAGTACCTGTAGAACTGAACATCTGATAACAACGGGTACAACCCGAGGACTTCATCTCATAAAGTATCAACAAGTATTTACAAAGGTACAAAATACAACGATGTAACTTAGTTTAAAGAAAATATACATGAACGATATAACATCAGTATTTGGCAAATGGATAGGTGCCCCGTTAGATCTAAATCACCCGAGTTTGCCAAGCAATGGGCAACTTGGTTGTCACCCTTACTCACCCGAACTGTGACAATTCGGGCTACTTAATCAATGTCGCTCCAACTCACCCGAACCGTGACCAATTCGGGCTACTTAACCTTGTTACCAGGCATACATATGCATATGCTTCATAAGATGAATAACGACTCAAGTTAGAGTCTTAATTGGCACACAAGAATAACCAAAAATCAATTCTCAAATAATTCACAATAAATGCTATCAGATATCGAGCCGGCAAGGCTCTTCAACATAAGTTAAAATCAATTATACTCATAAAATGGCTAACAGGACTCTAACTAGAGCAATCGAGCCAATCAGGCTCTTTACCACATAACACAATACCAAATAATTTTCTTATCAATTAACTAAAACTAAAATAAATGCACATTTATCGAGGGTCCACACTTCCCACAAGAGAAGGCGTTCCCAAATTATCAACACACAAGGAAGTGATTAACTCTCTTCGGAATCTGAAGTCGGCCTCTTGCCCTTCGTCGATGGTTCTTTACCTCAAAACAACTTAGAAACCACCTAGGATGAGGGTTGTAAGGGAGAATTTGATCAACAAGGGTTTCTCCTCTTCAATCTCTTCTTTCCCCTCTTTTTTTTTTCTTCTCCCGTTCTTCTCTCTTTTTTTTTAACTTTAGTCTTAATAATTATATATCAGGCCATTTAAGTGGGCTGAAACTTTGGGCCACAAAATAAATAAATAAATAAATAAATAAGTTTGGGCTTTCTAAAAGAAAATATAGTTGGGCTAAGATATTATAGAGCTGGCCTTTTGGGCCATAAAAATAAATAAATAGGTTTTGGGCTTTCTAAAAAAAATCTAGTTGGGCTAAGATATTATAAAATATGCATCGAAATGAAGGATATGTTAATCGTAAAGAAGTAAATATGCATCAAAATGAAGAAATATGCTTCGAAATGAAGTAAATATGCATCAAAAAGAAGTAAATATACATAAAAAAAAAGAAAATATGCATCGAAATGAAGAAAATATGCATCGAATTGGAGGAAATGTTGATCGTAATTTAGTAAATATGCATCAAAATGAAGGAAATATGCATCGAAACGAAGGAAATGTTGATCGTAGTGAAGTAAATATGTATCAAAATGAAGTAAATATGCATCGAAACGATGGAAATGTTGATCGTAATGAATTAATTATGCATAAACATGAAATAAATATGCATCGAAACGAAGGAAATGTTGATCGTAATGAAGTAATTATGCATCAAAATAAAGTAAATATGCATCGAAACAAAGGAAATGTTGATCGTAATGAAGTAAATAAGTATCAAAATGAAGTAAATACACATCGAAACGAAGGAATGTTGATAGTAATGAAGTAAATATGCATCAAAATAAAGGAAATATGCATCCAAACGAAGGAAATATGCATCGAAATGAAGTAAATATGCATCAAAATTTGAATCAAAATGAAGTAAATATGCATTGCAATGAAAAAATGAGCATCAAAATGAAGTAAATATGCATCGAAATGAAAGAAATATGCATCGAAATGAAGGAAATGTTGATCGTAATGAAGTAAATATGCATCAAAACATAGGAAATGTGCATCGAAACGAATGAAATGTTGATCGTAATGCAGTAAATATGTATCAAAGTAAAGTAAATCTGCATCAAAATGAAGGAAATAAGCATCGAAATGAAGGAAATGTTGATCGTAACGAAGTAAATAAGCATCAAAATGAAGTAAATATGAATCGAAACTAAGGAAATATGCATCGAAATGAAGTAAATATGCATCAAAATTTGAATCAAAATGAAGTAAATTGCATTGAAACGAAAAAATAAGCAACAAAATGAAGTAAATATGCATTGAAGCGAAAGAAATATGCATCAAAATGAAAGAAATATGCATCCAAACGAAGGAAATATGCATCAAAATGAAGGAAATGTTGATTGTAATGAAGTAAATATGCATCAAAGTGAAGTAAATATGCATTGAAATAATGGAAATGTTGATCGTAATAAAGTAATTATGCATCAAAATGAAGTAAATATGCATCGGAACGAAGAAAATGTTGATCGAAATGAAGTAAAAAATTATCAAAATGAAGTAATACGAATTGAAATGAAGGAAATGTTGATCATAATGAAGTAAATATGCATCAAAGTGAAGTAAATACGCATCGAAACAAAGGAAATATACATCAAAATGAAGGAAATATGCATCGAAATGAAGGAAATATTGATCGTAGTGAAGTAAATATGCATCAAAATGAAGTAAATATGCATCGAAACGATTGAAATATTGATCGTAATGAAGTAATTATGCATAAACATGAAGTAAGTATGCATCAAAACGAAGGAAATGTTGATTGTAATGAAGTAAATATGCATCAAAGTGAAGTAAATATGCATTGAAATATTGGAAATGTTGATCGTAATGAAGTAAATAAGCATCAAAATGAAGTAATACGAATCAAAACGAAGGAAATGTTGATTGTAATGAAGTAAACATGCATCAAAATGAAGGAAATATGCATCGAAACGATGGAAATATGCAACGAAACGAAGTAATTATGCAGCAAAATGAAGTAAACATGCATCGAAACGAATGAAATGTTGATCGTAATGAAATAAAAACGCATCAAAATGAAGTAAATATGCATCAAAACAAAGGAAATGTTGATCGTAAAGAAGTAAATAAGCATCAAAATAAAGTAATACGAATCGAAACGAAAGAAATGTTGATCGTAATAAAGTAAATATGCTTCGAAACGAAGGAAATATGCATCGAAACGATGGAAATATGCATCGAAACGAAGTATAAATGCATCAAAATGAAGTAAACATGCATCGAAACGAATGAAATGTTGATCGTAATGAAGTAAATACGCATCAAAATG
This sequence comes from Pogostemon cablin, assembly GCA_023678885.1. Lineage (NCBI taxonomy): Eukaryota > Viridiplantae > Streptophyta > Magnoliopsida > Lamiales > Lamiaceae > Pogostemon > Pogostemon cablin. The sequence continues at coordinate 11,232,177 of CM043005.1, forward strand.
AAGTAAGTATGCATTTAAACGAAGGAAATGTTGATCGAAATGAGGTAAATACGCATTAAAATGATGTACATATGCTTCGAAACGAAGGAATTATTAATCGAAATGAAGTAAATATACATCAAAATGAAGTAAATATACAACTAAACGAAGAAAATATTGATCGTAATGAAGTAAATATGCATCAAAATGAAGGAAAGTTGTCACGCCCCGACCCCAGACAGAACGCGACAACCGCCACGTTAACCATAAATTTCGCGGAATGGGTGCACTCCACTCCATAAAGTTTATAGAAAACATAAGGCTTGCTATCAAGTACCTGTAGAACTGAACATCTGATAACAACGGGTACAACCCGAGGACATCATCTCATAAAGTATCAACAAGGATTTACAAAGGTACAAAATACAACGATGTAACTTAGTTTAAAGAAAATATACATGAACGATATAACATCAGTATTTGGAAAATGGACAGGTGTCCCGTTAGATCTAAATCACCCGAGTTTGCCAAGCAACGGGCAACTTGGTTATCACTCTAACTCACCCGAACCGCGACAATTCGGGCTACTTAATCAATGTCGCTCTAACTCACCCGAACCGTGACCAATTCGGGCTACTTAACGTTGTTACCAGGCATACATATGCATATGCTTCATAAGATGAATAACGACTCAAGTTAGAGTCTTAATTGGCACACAAGAATAACCAAAAATCAATTCTCAAATAATTCACAATAAATGCTATCAGATATCGAGCCGGCAAGGCTCTTCAACATAAGTTAAAATCAATAATACTCATAAAATGGCTAACAGGACTCTAACTAGAGCAATCGAGCCAATCAGGCTCTTTACCACATAACACAATACCAAATAATTTTCTTATCAATTAACTAAAACAAAAATAAATACACATTTATCGAGGGTCCACACTTCCCACAAGAGAAGGCGTTACCGAATTATCAACTCACAAGGAAGTTATTAACTCTCTTCGGAATCTGAAGTCGGTCCCTTGCCCTTCGTCGAAGGTTCTTTACCTCAAAACAACTTCGAAACCACCTAGGATGAGGGTTGTAAGGGAGAATTTGATCAACAAGGGTTTCTCCTCTTCACTCTCTTCTTTCCACTCTTTCGTTTTTCTTCTCCCGTTCTTCTCTCTTTTTTTTTAACTTTAGCCTTAATAATTATATATCAGGCCATTTAAGTGGGCTGAAACTTTGGGCCACAAAATAAATAAATAAATAAATAAATTTGGGCTTTCTAAAGAAAATATAGTTGGGCTAAGATAGGTCTGGCCTTTTGGGCCATAAAAATAAATAAATAGGTTTTAGGCTTTCTAAAAAAAATATAGTTGGGCTAAGATATTATAGGGCTGGCCTTTTGGTCCATAAAAATAAATAAATAGGTTTTGGGCTTTCTAAAAAAAATCTAGTTGGGCTAAGATATTATAAAATATGCATCGAAATGAAGGATATGTTGATCGTAAAGAAGTAAATATGCATCAAAATGAAGGAATATGCTTCGAAATGAAGTAAATATGCATCAAAAAGAAGTAAATATACATAAAAAAAGGAAATATGCATCTAAATGAAGAAAATATGCATCGAATTGGAGGAAATGTTGATCGTAATTTAGTAAATATGCATCAAAATGAAGGAAATATGCATCGAAACGAAGGAAATGTTGATCGTAGTGAAGTAAATATGCATCAAAATGAAGTAAATATGCATCGAAACGATGGAAATGTTGATCGTAATGAAGTAATTATGCATAAACATGAAATAAATATGCATCGAAACGAAGGAAATGTTGAACATAATGAAGTAATTATGCATCAAAATGAAGTAAATATGCATCGAAACGAAGCAAATGTTGATAGTAATGAAGTAAATAAGTATCAAAATGAAGTAAATACGCATCGAAACGAAGGAATGTTGATAGTAATGAAGTAAATATGCATCAAAATGAAGGAAATATGCATCCAAACGAAGGAAATATGCATCGAAATGAAGTAAATATGCATCAAAATTTGAATCAAAATGAAGTAAATATGCATTGCAACGAAAAAATAAGCATCAAAATGAAGTAAATATGCATCGAAATGAAAGAAATATGCATCGAAATGAAGGAAATGTTGATCGTAATGAAGTAAATACGCATCAAAGTGAAGTAAATATGCATCAAAACAAAGGAAATGTTGATCGTAATGAAGTAAATAAGCATCAAAATGAAGTAATACGAATCGAAACGAAAGAAATGTTGATCGCAATAAAGTAAATATGCTTCGAAACGAAGGAAATATGCATCAAAACGATGGAAATATGCATTGAAACGAAGTATAAATGCATCAAAATGAAGTAAACATGCATCTAAACGAATGAAATGTTGATCGTAATGAAGTAAATACGCATCAAAATGAAGTAAATATGCATTGAAACGAAGGAAATGTTGATCGTAATGAGGTAAATACGCATTAAAATGAAGTACATATGCTTCGAAACGAAGGAATTGTTAATCGAAATGAAATAAATATGCATCAAAATGAAGTAAATATACAACTAAACGAAGGAAATATTGATCGTAATTAAGTAAATATGCATCAAAATGAAGGAAAGTTGTCACGCCCCGACCCCAGACAGAACGCGACAACCGCCACGTTAACCATAAATTTCGCGGAATGGGTGCACTCCACTCCACAGAGTTTATAGAAAACATAAGGCTTGCTATCAAGTACCTGTAGAACTAAACATTTGATAACAACGGGTACAACCCGAGGACATCATCTCATAAAGTATCAACAAGGATTTACAAAGGTACAAAATACAACGATGTAACTTAGTTTAAAGAAAATATACATGAACGATATAACATCTGTATTTGGCAAATGGACAGGTGCCCCGTTAGATCTAAATCACCCGAGTTTGCCAAGCAACGGGCAACTTGGTTGTCACTCTAACTCACCCGAACCGCGACAATTCGGGCTACTTAATCAATGTCGCTCCAACTCACCCGAACCGTGACCAATTCGGGCTACTTAACGTTGTTACCTGGCATACATATGCATATGCTTCATAAGATGAATAACGACTCAAGTTAGAGTCTTAATTGGCACACAAGAATAACCAAAAATCAATTCTCAAATAATTCACAATAAATGCTATCAGATATCGAGCCGACAATGCTCTTCAATATAAGTTAAAATATATAATACTCATAAAATGGCTAACAGGACTCTAACTAGAGCAATCGAGCCAATCAGGCTCTTTACCACATAACACAATACCAAATAATTTTCTTATCAATTAACTAAATCTAAAATAAATGCACATTTATCGAGGGTCCACACTTCCCACAAGAGAAGGCGTTCCCGAATTATCAACTCACAAGGAAGTGATTAACTCTCTTCGGAGTCTGAAGTCGATCCCTTGCCCTTCGTCGATGGTTCTTTATCTCAAAACAACTTAGAAACCACCTAAGATGAGGGTTGAAAGGGAGAATTTGATCAACAAGGGTTTCTCCTCTTCACTCTCTTCTTTCCCCTCTTTTGTTTTTCTTCTCCCGTCCTTCTCTCTTTTTTTTTTTTTACATTAGCCTTAATAATTATATATCAGGCCATTTAAGTGGGCTGAAACTTTGGGCCACAAAATAAATTAATAAATAAATAAGTTTGGGCTTTCTAAAAGAAAATATAGTTGGGCTAAGATAGGGCTGGCCTTTTGGGCTATAAAAATAAATAAATAGGTTTTGGGCTTTCTAAAAAAAATAAAGTTGGGCTAAGATATTATGGGGCTGGCTTTTTGGGCCATAAAAATAAATAAATAGGTTTTGGGCTTTCTAAAAAAATATAGTTGGGCTAAGATATTATAAAATATGCATCGAAATGAAGGATATGTTGATCGTAAAGAAGTAAATATGCATCAAAATGAAGGAATATGCTTCGAAATGAAGTAAATATGGCTCAAAAAGAAGTAAATATACATAAAAAAAGGAAATATGCATCGAAATGAAGAAAATATGCATCGAATTGGAGGAAATGTTGATCGTAATTTAGTAAATATGCATCAAAATGAAGGAAATATGCATCGAAATGAAGGAAATGTTGATCATAGTGAAGTAAATATGCATCAAAATGAAGTAAATATGCATCGAAACGATGGAAATGTTGATCGTAATGAAGTAATTATGCATAAACATGAAATAAATATGCATCGAAACAAAGGAAATGTTGATCGTAATGAAGTAATTATGCATCAAAATAAAGTAAATATGCATCGAAACGAAGCAAATGTTGATCGTAATGAAGTAAATAAGTATCAAAATGAAGTAAATACGCATCGATACGAAGGAATGTTGATAGTAATGAAGTAAATATGCATCAAAATGAATGAAATATGCATCCAAACGAAGGAAAAATGCATCGAAATGAAGTAAATATGCATCAAAATTTGAATCAAAATGAAGTAAATATGCTTGCAACGAAAAAATGAGCATCAAAATGAAGTAAATATGCATCGAAATGAAAGAAATATGCATCGAAATGAAGGAAATGTTGATCGTAATGAAGTAAATATGCATCAAAGTGAAGTAAATATGCATCAAAACAAAGGAAATGTTGATCGTAATGAAGTAAATAAGCATCAAAATGAAGTAATACGAATCGAAACGAAAGAAATGTTGATCGTAATAAAGTAAATATGCTTCGAAACGAAGGAAATATGCATCGAAACGATGGAAATATGCATCGAAACGAAGTATAAATGCATCAAAATGAAGTAAACATGCATCGAAACGAATGAAATGTTGATCGTAATGAAGTAAATACGCATCAAAATGAAGTAAATATGCATTGAAACGAAGGAAATGTTGATCGTAATGAGGTAAATACGCATTAAAATGAAGTACATATGCTTCGAAACGAAGGAATTGTTAATCGAAATGAAATAAATATGCATCAAACTGAAGTAAATATACAACTAAACGAAGGAAATATTGATCGTAATGAAGTAAATATGCATCAAAATGAAGGAAAGTTGTCACGCCCCGACCCCAGACAGAACGCGACAACCGCCACGTTAACCATAAATTTCGCGGAATGGGTGCACTCCACTCCACAAAGTTTATAGAAAACATAAGGCTTACTATCAAGTACCTGTAGAACTGAACATCTGATAACAACGGGTACAACCCGAGGACATCATCTCATAAAGTATCAACAAGGATTTACAAAGGTACAATATACAACGATGTAACTTGGTTTAAAGAAAATATACATGAACGATATAACATCAGTATTTGGCAAATGGATAGGTGCCCCGTTAGATCTAAATCACCCGAGTTTGCCAAGCAACGGGCAACTTGGTTGTCACTCTAACTCACCCGAACCGCGACAATTCGGGCTACTTAATCAATGTCGCTCCAACTCACCCGAACCGTGATCAATTCGGGCTACTTAACGTTGTTACCAGGCATACATATGCATATGCTTCATAAGATGAATATGAACTCAAGTTAGAGTCTTAATTGGCATACAAGAATAACCAAAAATCAATTCTCAAATAATTCACAATAAATGCTATCAGATATCGAGCCGACAAGGCTCTTCAATATAAGTTAAAATCAATAATACTCATAAAATAGCTAACAGGACTCTAACTAGAGCAATCGAGCCAATCAGGCTCTTTACCACATAACACAATACCAAATAATTTTCTTATCAATTAACTAAATATAAAATAAATGCACATTTATCGAGGGTCCACACTTCCCACAAGAGAAGGCCTCCCGAATTATCAACTCACAAGGAAGTGATTAACTCTCTTCGGAATCTGAAGTCGATCCTTTGCCCTTCGTCGATAGTTCTTTACCTCAAAACAACTTAGAAACCACCTAAGATGAGGGTTTTAAGGGAGAATTTGATCAACAAGGGTTTCTCCTCTTCACTCTCTTCTTTCCCCTCTTTTGTTTTTCTTCTCCCGTCCTTCTCTCTTTTTTTTTTTAACTTTAGCCTTAATAATTATATATCAGGCCATTTAAGTGGGCTGAAACTTTGGGCCACAAAATAAATAAATAAGTTTGGGCTTTCTAAAAGAAAATATTGTTGGGCTAAGATAGGGCTGGCCTTTTGGGCTATAAAAATAAATAAATAGGTTTTGGACTTTCTAAAAAAAATAAAGTTGGGCTAAGATATTATAGGGCTGGCCTTTTGGGCCATAAAAATAAATAAATAGGTTTTGGGCTTTCTAAAAAAAATCTAGTTGGGCTAAGATATTATAAAATATGCATCGAAATGAAGGATATGTTGATCGTAAAGAAGTAAATATGCATCAAAATGAAGAAATATGCTTCGAAATTAAATAAATATGCATAAAAAAGAAGTAAATATATACAAAAAAAGGAAATATGCATCGAAATGAAGAAAATATGCATCGAATTGGAGGAAATGTTGAACGTAATTTAGTAAATATGCATAAAAATGAAGAAAATATGCATCGAAACGAAGGAAATGTTGATCGTAGTGAAGTAAATATGCATCAAAATGAAGTAAATATGCATCGAAATGATGGAAATGTTGATCGTAATGAAGTAATTATGCATAAACATGAAATAAATATGCATCGAAATGAAGGAAATGTTGATCGTAATGAAGTAATTATGCATCAAAATGAAGTAAATATGCATCGAAACGATGGAAATGTTGATCGTAATGAAGTAATTATGCATAAACATGAAATAAATATGCATCGAAACAAAGGAAATGTTGATCGTAATGAAGTAATTATGCATCAAAATAAAGTAAATATGCATCGAAACGAAGCAAATGTTGATCGTAATGAAGTAAATAAGTATCAAAATGAAGTAAATACGCATCGATACGAAGGAATGTTGATAGTAATGAAGTAAATATGCATCAAAATGAATGAAATATGCATCCAAACGAAGGAAATATGCATCGAAATGAAGTAAATATGCATCAAAATTTGAATCAAAATGAAGTAAATATGCTTGCAACGAAAAAATGAGCATCAAAATGAAGTAAATATGCATCGAAATGAAAGAAATATGCATCGAAATGAAGGAAATGTTGATCGTAATGAAGTAAATATGCATCAAAGTGAAGTAAATATGCATCAAAACAAAGGAAATGTTGATCGTAATGAAGTAAATAAGCATCAAAATGAAGTAATACGAATCGAAACGAAAGAAATGTTGATCGTAATAAAGTAAATATGCTTCGAAACGAAGGAAATATGCATCGAAACGATGGAAATATGCATCGAAACGAAGTATAAATGCATCAAAATGAAGTAAACATGCATCGAAACGAATGAAATGTTGATCGTAATGAAGTAAATACGCATCAAAATGAAGTAAATATGCATTGAAACGAAGGAAATGTTGATCGTAATGAGGTAAATACGCATTAAAATGAAGTACATATGCTTCGAAACGAAGGAATTGTTAATCGAAATGAAATAAATATGCATCAAACTGAAGTAAATATACAACTAAACGAAGGAAATATTGATCGTAATGAAGTAAATATGCATCAAAATGAAGGAAAGTTGTCACGCCCCGACCCCAGACAGAACGCGACAACCGCCACGTTAACCATAAATTTCGCGGAATGGGTGCACTCCACTCCACAAAGTTTATAGAAAACATAAGGCTTACTATCAAGTACCTGTAGAACTGAACATCTGATAACAACGGGTACAACCCGAGGACATCATCTCATAAAGTATCAACAAGGATTTACAAAGGTACAATATACAACGATGTAACTTGGTTTAAAGAAAATATACATGAACGATATAACATCAGTATTTGGCAAATGGATAGGTGCCCCGTTAGATCTAAATCACCCGAGTTTGCCAAGCAACGGGCAACTTGGTTGTCACTCTAACTCACCCGAACCGCGACAATTCGGGCTACTTAATCAATGTCGCTCCAACTCACCCGAACCGTGACCAATTCGGGCTACTTAACGTTGTTACCAGGCATACATATGCATATGCTTCATAAGATGAATATGAACTCAAGTTAGAGTCTTAATTGGCATACAAGAATAACCAAAAATCAATTCTCAAATAATTCACAATAAATGCTATCAGATATCGAGCCGACAAGGCTCTTCAATATAAGTTAAAATCAATAATACTCATAAAATAGCTAACAGGACTCTAACTAGAGCAATCGAGCCAATCAGGCTCTTTACCACATAACACAATACCAAATAATTTTCTTATCAATTAACTAAATATAAAATAAATGCACATTTATCGAGGGTCCACACTTCCCACAAGAGAAGGCCTCCCGAATTATCAACTCACAAGGAAGTGATTAACTCTCTTCGGAATCTGAAGTCGATCCTTTGCCCTTCGTCGATAGTTCTTTACCTCAAAACAACTTAGAAACCACCTAAGATGAGGGTTTTAAGGGAGAATTTGATCAACAAGGGTTTCTCCTCTTCACTCTCTTCTTTCCCCTCTTTTGTTTTTCTTCTCCCGTCCTTCTCTCTTTTTTTTTTTAACTTTAGCCTTAATAATTATATATCAGGCCATTTAAGTGGGCTGAAACTTTGGGCCACAAAATAAATAAATAAGTTTGGGCTTTCTAAAAGAAAATATTGTTGGGCTAAGATAGGGCTGGCCTTTTGGGCTATAAAAATAAATAAATAGGTTTTGGACTTTCTAAAAAAAATAAAGTTGGGCTAAGATATTATAGGGCTGGCCTTTTGGGCCATAAAAATAAATAAATAGGTTTTGGGCTTTCTAAAAAAAATCTAGTTGGGCTAAGATATTATAAAATATGCATCGAAATGAAGGATATGTTGATCGTAAAGAAGTAAATATGCATCAAAATGAAGAAATATGCTTCGAAATTAAATAAATATGCATAAAAAAGAAGTAAATATATACAAAAAAAGGAAATATGCATCGAAATGAAGAAAATATGCATCGAATTGGAGGAAATGTTGAACGTAATTTAGTAAATATGCATAAAAATGAAGAAAATATGCATCGAAACGAAGGAAATGTTGATCGTAGTGAAGTAAATATGCATCAAAATGAAGTAAATATGCATCGAAATGATGGAAATGTTGATCGTAATGAAGTAATTATGCATAAACATGAAATAAATATGCATCGAAATGAAGGAAATGTTGATCGTAATGAAGTAATTATGCATCAAAATGAAGTAAATATGCATCGAAACGAGGGAAATATTGATCGTAATGAAGTAAATAAGTATCAAAATAAAGTAAATACGCATCGAAACGAAGGAATGTTGATAGTAATGAAGTAAATATGCATCAAAATGAAGGAAATATGCATCCAAACGAAGGAAATATGCATCGAAATGAACTAAATATGCATCAAAATTTGAATCAAAATGAAGTAAATATGCATTGCAACGAAAAAATGAGCATCAAAATGAAGTAAATATGCATCGAAATGAAAGAAATATGCATCGAAATGAAGAAAATGTTGATCGTAATGAAGTAAATATGCATAAAGTGAAGTAAATATGTATCAAAACATAGGAAATATGCATCAAAACGAATGAAATGTTGATCGTAATGTAGTAAATATGTATCAAAGTAAAGTAAATCTGCATCAAAATGAAGGAAATAAGCATCGAAACGAAGGAAATGTGCATTGAAATGAAGTAAATAAGCATCAAAATGAAGTAAATATGCATCGAAACAAAGGAAATATGCATCGAAATGAAGTAAATATGCATCAGAATTAGAATCAAAATGAAGTAAATATGCATTGAAACGAAAAAATGAGCATCAAAATGAAGTAATATGCATCGAAGCGAAAGAAATATGCATCAAAATGAAAGAAATATGCATCCAAACGAAGGAAATATGCATCAAAATGAAGGAAATGTTGATTGTAATGAAGTAAATATGCATCAAAGTGAAGTAGATATGCATTGAAATAATGGAAATGTTGATCGTAATAAAGTAATTATGCATCAAAATGAAGTAAATATGCATCGAAACGAAGGAAATATTGATCGTAATGAAGTAAATAATTATCAAAATGAAGTAATAAGAATCGAAATGAAGGAAATGTTGATCGTAATGAAGTAAATATGCATCAAAATGAAGGAAATTTGCATCGAAACGATAGAAATATACATCGAAACGAAGTAAATATGCAGCAAAATGAAGTAAGCATGCATCGAAACGAATGAAATGTTGATTATAATGAAGTAAATACGCATTAAAATGAAGTAAATATGCATCGAAACGAAGGAAATGTTGATTGTAATGAGGTAAATACGCATCAAAATGAAGTACATATGCTTCGAATCGAAGGAATTGTTAATCGAAATGAAGTAAATATGCATCAAAATGAAGTAAATATACAACTAAACGAAGGAAATATTGATCGTAATGAAGTAAATATGCATCAAAATGAAGGAAATATGCATCGAAATGAAGGAAATGTTGATCGTAAAGAAGTAAATATGCATCAAAATGAAGGAATATTCTTCGAAATGAAGTAAATATGCATCAAAAAGAAGTAAATATACATCAAAACAAAGGAAATATGCATCGAAATGAAGAAAATATGCATCAAATTAGAGTAAATGTTGATCGTAATTTAGTAAATATGCATCAAAATGAAGGAAATATGCATCGAAACGAAGGAAATGTTGATCGTAGTGAAGTAAATATGCATCAAAATGAAGTAAATATGCATCGAAACGATGGAAATGTTGATCGTAATGAAGTAATTATGCATAAACATGAAATAAATATGCATCAAAACGAAGGAAATGTTGATCGTAATGAAGTAATTATGCATCAAAATGAAGTAAATATGCATCGAAACGAAGAAAATATTGATCGTAATGAAGTAAATAAGCATCAAAATGAAGTAAATACGCATCGAAACAAAGGAAATATTTATAGTAATGAAGTAAATATGCATCAAAATGAAGGAAATATGCATCCAAACGAAGGAAATATGCATCAAAATAAAAGTTAATATGCATCAAAATTTGAATCAAAATGAAGTAAATATGCTTTGAAACGAGAAAATGAGCATCAAAATGAAGTAAATATGCATCAAAATAAAAGAAATATGCATCGAAACGAAGAAAATGTCGATTGTAATGAAGTAAATATGCATCAAAGTGAAGTAAATATGCATCGAAACGAATGAAATGTTGATCGTAATGCATTAAATATGTTGATCGTAACGAAGGAAATACGCATCGAAATGAAGGAAATACACATCGAAACAAAGGAAATGTTGATCGTAACGAAGTAAATAAGCATCAAAATGAAGTAAATATGCATCGAAACGAAGGAAATATGCATCAAAATTTGAATCAAAACATAGGAAATATTGATCGTAATGAAGTAAATATGCATCAAAATGATGGAAATGTTGATCGTAATGAAGTAAATAAGCATCAAAATGAAGTAAATACGCATCGAAACGAAGGAAATGTTGATAGTAATGAAGTAAATATGCATCAAAATGATGGAAATGTTGATCGTAATGAAGTAAATAAGCATCAAAATGAAGTAAATACGCATCGAAACGAAGGAAATGTTGATAGTAATGAAGTAAATATGCATCAAAATGAAATAAATATGCATCTAAACGAAGGAAATATGCATTGAAACGAAGTAAATATGCATCAAAATTTGAATGAAAATGAAGTAAATATGCATTGAAACGAAAAAATGAGCATCAAAATAAAGTAAATATGCATCGAAACGAAAGAAATATGCATTGAAACGAAGGAAATGTTGATCATAATGAAGTAAATATGCATCAAAGTGAAGTAAATATGCATCAAAACAAAGGAAATACGCATCAAACGAAGGAAATGTGCATCAAAACGAAGGAAATGTTGATTGTAATGAAGTAAATATGCATAAAAGTGAAGTAAATATGCATTGAAATAATGGAAATGTTGATCGTAATGAAGTAATTATGCATCAAAATGAAGTAAATATACATCAAAATGAAGGAAATGTTGATCGTAATTAAGTAAATAAGCATCAAAATGAAGTAATACGAATCTAAACGAAGGAAATGTTGATCGTAATGAAGTAAATATGCTTCGAAAAGAAGGAAATATGCATCGAAACGATGGAAATATGCATTGAAACAAAGTAAATATGCATCAAATGAAGTAAACATGCATCGAAACGAATGAAATATTGATCGTAATAAAGTAAATACCATCGAAATGAAGTAAATATGCTTCGAAACGATGGAAATGTTGATCGTAATGAAGTAATTATGCATAAACATGAATTAAATATGCATCAAAACGAAGGAAATGTTGATCGTAATGAAGTAATTACGCATCAAAATGAAGTATATACGCATCAAAATGAAGGAAATGTTGATCGTAATGAAGTAAATAAGCATCAAAATGAAGTAAATACGCAATGAAACGAAGGAAATGTTGATAGCAATGAAGTAAATATGCATCAAAATGAAGGAAATATACATCAAAATGAAGTAAATATGCATCAAAATTTGAATCAAAATGAAGTAAATATGCATTAAACGAGAAAATGAGCATCAAAATGAAGTAAATATGCATCGAAATAAAAGAAATATGCATCGAAACGAAGAAAATATTAATCGTAATGAAGTAAATATTCATCAAAGTGAAGTAAATATGCATCGAAACATAGTAAATATGCATCTAAATGAAAGAAATATGCATCGAAACGAATGAAATATTGATGTAATGCAGTAAATATGTATCAAAGTAAAGTAAATCTACATCGAAATGAAGAAAATACGCATCGAAACGAAGGAAATGTTGATCGTAATGAAGTAAATATGCATCAAAATGAAGTAATTATGCATCAAAACGAAGGAAATATGCATCGAAACGAAGTAAATATGCATCAAAATTGAAGTAAATATGCATTGAAACGAAAAAATGAGCATCAAAATAAAGTAAATATGCATCAAAACGAAAGAAATATGCATTGAAACGAAAGAAATATTGATCATAATGAAGTAATATGCATCAAAGTGAAGTAAATATGCATCAAAATGAAAGAAATATGCACCCAAATGAAGGGAATATGCATCAAAATGAAGGAAATGTTGATCGTAATAAAGTAAATATGCATCAAAATGAAGGAAATATGCATCGAAACGATGGAAATATGCATCGAAACAAAGTAAATATACATCAAAATGAAGTAAACATGCATCGAAACGAATAAAATATTGATCGTAATGAAGTAAATACGCATCAAAATGAAGTAAAGCATCGAAACGAAGGAAATGTTGATCGTAATGAGGTAAATACGCATCTAAATGAAGTAAATATGCTTCGAAACATTAATCAAAATAAAGTAAATATGCATCAAAATGAAATAAATATACAACTAAACGAAGGAAATATTGATCGTAATGAAGTAAATATGCATCAAAATGAAGAAAATATGCATCGAAATTAAGGAAATGTTGATCTTAAAGAAGTAAATATGCATCAAAATGAAGTAAATATGCATCGAAACGATGGAAATGTTGATCGTAATGAAGTAATTATGCATAAACATGAAATAAATATGCATCAAAACGAAGGAAATGTTGATCGTAATGAAGTAATTATGCATCAAAATGAAGTAAATATGCATCGAAACGAAGAAAATATTGATCGTAATGAAGTAAATAAGCATCAAAATGAAGTAAATACGCATCGAAACAAAGGAAATATTTATAGTAATGAAGTAAATATGCATCAAAATGAAGGAAATATGCATCCAAACGAAGGAAATATGCATCAAAATAAAAGTTAATATGCATCAAAATTTGAATCAAAATGAAGTAAATATGCTTTGAAACGAGAAAATGAGCATCAAAATGAAGTAAATATGCATCAAAATAAAAGAAATATGCATCGAAACGAAGAAAATGTCGATTGTAATGAAGTAAATATGCATCAAAGTGAAGTAAATATGCATCGAAACGAATGAAATGTTGATCGTAATGCATTAAATATGTTGATCGTAATGAAGGAAATACGCATCGAAATGAAGGAAATACACATCGAAACAAAGGAAATGTTGATCGTAACGAAGTAAATAAGCATCAAAATGAAGTAAATATGCATCGAAACGAAGGAAATATGCATCAAAATTTGAATCAAAACATAGGAAATATTGATCGTAATGAAGTAAATATGCATCAAAATGATGGAAATGTTGATCGTAATGAAGTAAATAAGCATCAAAATGAAGTAAATACGCATCGAAACGAAGGAAATGTTGATAGTAATGAAGTAAATATGCATCAAAATGATGGAAATGTTGATCGTAATGAAGTAAATAAGCATCAAAATGAAGTAAATACGCATCGAAACGAAGGAAATGTTGATAGTAATGAAGTAAATATGCATCAAAATGAAATAAATATGCATCTAAACGAAGGAAATATGCATTGAAACGAAGTAAATATGCATCAAAATTTGAATGAAAATGAAGTAAATATGCATTGAAACGAAAAAATGAGCATCAAAATAAAGTAAATATGCATCGAAACGAAAGAAATATGCATTGAAACGAAGGAAATGTTGATCATAATGAAGTAAATATGCATCAAAGTGAAGTAAATATGCATCAAAACAAAGGAAATACGCATCAAACGAAGGAAATGTGCATCAAAACGAAGGAAATATTGATTGTAATGAAGTAAATATGCATAAAAGTGAAGTAAATATGCATTGAAATAATGGAAATGTTGATCGTAATGAAGTAATTATGCATCAAAATGAAGTAAATATACATCAAAATGAAGGAAATGTTGATCGTAATTAAGTAAATAAGCATCAAAATGAAGTAATACGAATCTAAACGAAGGAAATGTTGATCGTAATGAAGTAAATATGCTTCGAAAAGAAGGAAATATGCATCGAAACGATGGAAATATGCATTGAAACAAAGTAAATATGCATCAAATGAAGTAAACATGCATCGAAACGAATGAAATATTGATCGTAATAAAGTAAATACGCATCGAAATGAAGTAAATATGCTTCGAAACGATGGAAATGTTGATCGTAATGAAGTAATTATGCATAAACATGAATTAAATATGCATCAAAACGAAGGAAATGTTGATCGTAATGAAGTAATTACGCATCAAAATGAAGTATATACGCATCAAAATGAAGGAAATGTTGATCGTAATGAAGTAAATAAGCATCAAAATGAAGTAAATACGCAATGAAACGAAGGAAATGTTGATAGCAATGAAGTAAATATGCATCAAAATGAAGGAAATATGCATCAAAATGAAGTAAATATGCATCAAAATTTGAATCAAAATGAAGTAAATATGCATTAAACGAGAAAATGAGCATCAAAATGAAGTAAATATGCATCGAAATAAAAGAAATATGCATCGAAACGAAGAAAATATTAATCGTAATGAAGTAAATATTCATCAAAGTGAAGTAAATATGCATCGAAACATAGTAAATATGCATCTAAATGAAAGAAATATGCATCGAAACGAATGAAATATTGATCGTAATGCAGTAAATATGTATCAAAGTAAAGTAAATCTACATCGAAATGAAGAAAATACGCATCGAAACGAAGGAAATGTTGATCGTAATGAAGTAAATATGCATCAAAATGAAGTAATTATGCATCAAAACGAAGGAAATATGCATCGAAACGAAGTAAATATGCATCAAAATTGAAGTAAATATGCATTGAAACGAAAAAATGAGCATCAAAATAAAGTAAATATGCATCAAAACGAAAGAAATATGCATTGAAACGAAAGAAATGTTGATCATAATGAAGTAATATGCATCAAAGTGAAGTAAATATGCATCAAAATGAAAGAAATATGCACCCAAATGAAGGGAATATGCATCAAAATGAAGGAAATGTTGATCGTAATAAAGTAAATATGCATCAAAATGAAGGAAATATGCATCGAAACGATGGAAATATGCATCGAAACAAAGTAAATATACATCAAAATGAAGTAAACATGCATCGAAACGAATGAAATGTTGATCGTAATGAAGTAAATACGCATCAAAATGAAGTAAAGCATCGAAACGAAGGAAATGTTGATCGTAATGAGGTAAATACGCATCTAAATGAAGTAAATATGCTTCGAAACATTAATCAAAATAAAGTAAATATGCATCAAAATGAAATAAATATACAACTAAACGAAGGAAATATTGATCGTAATGAAGTAAATATGCATCAAAATGAAGAAAATATGCATCGAAATTAAGGAAATGTTGATCTTAAAGAAGTAAATATGCATCAAAATGAAGGAAATATGCATCAAAATGAAGTAAATATGCATAAAAAAAGAAGTAAATATACATCGAAACAAAGGAAATATGCATCGAAATGAAGAAAATATGCATCAAATTGAAGGAAATGTTGATCGTAATTTAGTAAATATGCATCAAAATGAAGGAAATATACATCGAAATGAAGAAAATGTTGATCGTAGTGAAGTAAATATGCATCAAAATGAAGTAAATATGCATCGAAACGATGGAAAAGTTGGTCGTAATGAAGTAATTATGCATAAACATGAAATAAATATGCATCGAAATGAATGAAATGTTGATCTTAATGAAGTAATTATGCATCAAAATGAAGTAAATATGCATCAAAATAAAGGAAATATTGATCGTAATGAAGTAAATAAGCATCAAAATGAAGTAAATACGCATCGAAACGAAGGAATGTTGATAGTAATGAAGTAAATATGCATCAAAATGAAGGAAATATGCATCCAAACGAAGGAAATATGCATCGAAATGAAGTAAATATGCATCAAAATTTGAATCAAAATGAAGTAAATATGCATTGCAATGAGAAAATAAGCATTAAAATAAAGTAAATATGCATCGAAATGAAAGAAATATGCATCGAATGAAGTAAATATGCATCGAAACGATGGAAATGTTGATCGTAATGAAGTAATTATGCATAAACATGAAATAAATGTGCATCGAAACGAAGGAAATATTGATCGTAATCAAGTAATTATGCATCAAAATGAAGTAAACAAGCATCGAAACGAAGAAAATGTTGATCGTAATGAAGTAAATAAGCATCAAAATGAAGTAAATACGCATCGAAACGAAGTAATGTTGATAGTAATGAAGTAAATATGCATCAAAATGAAGGAAATATGCATCCAAACGAAGGAAATATGCATCGAAATGAAGTAAATATGCATCAAAATTTGAATCAAAATGATGTAAACATGCATTGCAACAAGAAAATGAGCATCAAAATGAAGTAAATATGCATCGAAATGAAAGAAATATGCATCGAAATGAAGGAAATGTTGATCGTAATGAAGTAAATATGCCTCGAAACATAGGAAATATGCATCTAAATGAAAGAAATATGCATCGAAATGAATGAAATGTTGATCGTAATGCAGTAAATATGTATTAAAGTAAAGTAAATCTGCATCGAAATGAAGGAAATATGCATCGAAATGAAGGAAATATTGATCGTAACGAAGTAAATAAGCATCAAAACTAAGTAAATATGCATCAAAACGAAGGAAATATGCATAGAAATGAAGTAAATATGCATCAAAATTTGAATCAAAATGATGTAAATATGCATTGAAACGAAAAAATGAGCATCAAAATGAAGTAAATATATAATATCTTAGCTTAACTAGTTTTTTTAGAAAGCTCAAAACCTATTTATTTATTTTTATGGCCCAAAAGGTCAGTCCTATCTTAGCCCAACTAAATTTTTTTTAGAAAGCCCAAAACCTATTTATTTATTTTTATGGTCCAAAAGGCCTGCCATATCTTAGCCCAACTAGATTTTTTTTAGAAAGCCCAAATTTATTTATTTATTTATTTTGTGGCCCAAAGTTTCAGCCCACTTAAATGGCCTGATATATAATTATTAAGGCTAAAGTTAAAAAAAAAAAAGAGAGAAGAACGGGAGAAGAAAAACAAAAGAGGGGAAAGAAGAGAGTGAAGAGGAGAAACCCTTGTTGATCAAATTCTCCCTTACAACCCTCATCCTAGGTAGTTTCTAAGTTGTTTTAAGGTAAGTGGTGTGTGAATTAAGCTTCCTTCTTCCATGGTTTTGTAATTTTGTGGGGTTTTTCTTTTTGATATGTGGGTAATTCGCAGACTGTTCGAACTGATTTTGACATAGTTATTGCACTCGAAAGTTTACAAACTTAATTTCTGTACGTATCTGAACTCGTTAGCTTTCCGTAGCCACTTGAAATGCCCCAATCCGATTATTCAACAATTAGTTATGATTTTTCTCGTAAACTGCCGCTAGCTGGAAAATTTCAGAATTTTTATGTTGAATTCAAACTTATTTTCTATCGTTTCGTTTAGTTAATGTATTGAAACGGGTTATGTGGGATTGAGAACTGATGTTAAGGAGTTACATGCCATTTTTATTTAATATCGACTCGTTCAAACTCGATTAGGATTTGTTTTTAGCAATAAAAGTGATGTTACCGCTAATAGTTAGTTATATTTGATTTGTCTTTAATTGCTCATCTCCTTTCTAGGGAAAGAACCATCGACGAAGGGCAAGGGACAGACTTCAGATTTCGGAGAGAGTTAATCACTTCCTTGTGAGTTGATAATTCGGGAACGCCTTCTCTTGTGGGAAGTGTGGACCCTCGATAAATGTGCATTTATTTTAGTTTTAGTTAATTGATAAGAAAATTATTTGGTATTGTGTAATGTGGTAAAGAGCCTGATTGGCTCGATTGCTCTAGATAGAGTCCTGCTAGCCATTTTATGAGTATTATTGATTTTAACTTATGTTGAAGAGCCTTGTCGGCTCGATATCTGATAGCATTTATTGTGAATTATTTGAGAATTGATTTCGGGTTATTCTTGTGTGCCAATTAAGACTCTAACTTGAGTAGTTATTCATCTTATGATGCATATGCATATGTATGCCTGGTACCAAGGTTAAGTAGCCCGAATTGGTCACGGTCCGGGTGAGTTGGAGCGATATTGATTAAGTAGCCCGAATTGTCGCGGTTCGGGTGAGTTAGAGTGACAACCAAGTTGCCCGTGGCTTGGCAAACTCGGGTGAGTTAGATCTAACGGGACACCTGTCCATTTGCCAAATACTGATACTCTAGAGGGTGATCGTTAGATGGATCAGTCTATTATAGGTTCAGTCAACGTCACCGGTGTGGGTCATGCATGTTATATATGTTTATATGTTTGATCATTTCAAGTATTCACGTCAATATTGAATTGTGAACTTTAGCACTTGGCGTGTTGAGAAAGAATATTAATATGAGTTTTATCTAGAGTAACGGTGACGGGCTTGGACTATCTCTCGATGGAGAGCTCAGTTCGAGGAGGATATTGACTATCCACGCGTCTTTTATGTGATAACATATTGTTTGAACTAATTGTGTTATTCATAAATGTGCACTAAGATTTTTATTTTCATTAATATGTATACTGAGTGAGAAATAGTTATTGTGGGACGAAATATTGGATTTTATGTTATGAACCGCGAGTGGGAATACATGCTTCGTATAAGGGTCGGGGTGACCGGCTTATCACCTCACTGAGCTAGTGGTATTGCTCACCCCCATCATTCTTTCCTTTTCAGGCCGTTGATATCATTTTGGTTGGAGGTTTGCCTATCGTTTGCTCGTCATCCAATCAGTGTTTTGGGTACTTTCTCTTTTATGTAAATTGACGGATTCATTGGCGAGATTGTATAGTTTATATTTGGTGACCCCCTTGATGTTCTTTTTGTACCCTCGTGATGTTATATCGTTCATGTATATTTTCTTTAAAACTAAGTTACATCATTGTATTTGTACCTTTGTAAATCCTTTATGAGATGATGTCCTCGGGTTGTACCCGTTATTATCAGTTGTTCAGTTCTACAGGTACTTGATAGCAAGCCTTACGTTTTCTATAAACTTTGTGGAGTGGAGCGCACCCATTCCGTGAAATTTATGATTAACGTGGCGGTTGTCGTGTTCTGTCTGGGGTCGGGGCGTGACAAAATATGCATCGAAACGAAAGAAATACGTATCAAAATGAAAGAAATATGCATCCAAACGAAGGAAATATGCATCAAAACGAAAGAAATGTTGATTGTAATGAAGTAAATATACATTGAAATAATGAAAAAGTTGATCATAATAAAGTAATTATGCATCAAAATGAAGTAAATATGCATCGAAAAGAAGGAAATGTTGATCGTAATGAAGTAAATAAGCATCAAAATGAAGTAATACGAATCGAAATGAAGGAAATGTTGATCGTAATGAAGTAAATATGCTTCGAAACGAAGGAAATATGCATCGAAATGATGGAAATATGCATCGAAATGAAGAAAATATGCATTGAAATGAAGGAAATATTGATAAAAAAGAAGTAAATATGCATCAATATGAAGGAAATATGCATCGAAATGAAGTAAATATACATAAAAAAGAAGTAAATATACATCGAAACAAAGGAAATATGCATCGAAATGAAGAAAATATGCATCAAATTGAAGGAAATATTGATCGTAATTTATTAAATATGCATCAAAATGAAGGAAATATGCATCGAAACGAAGGGAATGTTGATCGTAGTAAAGTAAATATGCATCGAAACGATGAAAATGTTGATCGTAATGAAGTAATTATGCATAAACATGAAGTAAATATGCATCGAAACGAAGGAAATGTTGATTGTAATAAAGTAATTATGCATCAAAATGAAGTAAATACGTATCGAAATGAAGGATATGTTGATCGTAATGAAGTAAATATGCATTAAAATGAAGTAAATACGCATCAAAACGAAGGAAACATTTATAGTAATGAAGTAAATATGCATCAAAATGAAGAAAATATGCATCCAAACGAAGTAAATATGCATCAAAATAAAGTAAATATGCATCAAAATTTGAATCAAAATGAAGTAAATATGCATTGAAACGAGAAAATGAGCATCAAAATGAAGTAAATATGCATCAAAATAAAAGAAATATGCATCGAAACGAAGAAAATGTCGATCGTAATGAAGTAAATATGCATCAAATTTAAGTAAATATGCATCGAAACATAGGAAATATGCATCTAAATGAAAGAAATATGCATCGAAACGAATGAAATGTTGATTGTAATGCAGTAAATATGTATCAAAGTAAAGTAAATCTGCATCGAAATGAAGGAAATACGCATCGAAACGAAGGAAATGTTGATCGTAACGAAGTAAATATGCATCAAAATAAAGTAAATATGCATCGAAACGAAGGAAATATGCATCGAAACGAAGTAAATATGCATCAAAATTTGAATAAAAATGAAGTAAATATGCATTGAAACGAAAAAATGAGCATCAAAATAAAGTAAATATGCATCGAAACGAAAGAAATATGCATTGAAACGAAGGAAATGTTGATCATAATGAAGTAATATGCATCAAAGTGAAGTAAATATGCATCGAAACAAAGGAAATATGCAACAAAAATGAAAGAAATATGCACCCAAATGAAGGGAATATGCATCAAAATGAAGGAAACGTTAATCATAATGAAGTAAATATGCATCAAAATGAAGGAAATATGCATCGAAACGATGGAAATATGCATCGAAACAGAGTAAATATGCATCAAAATGAAGTAAATATGCATTGAAACGAGAAAATAAGCATCAAAATGAAGTAAATATACATCAAAATAAAAGAAATATGCATCGAAACGAAGGAAATGTCGATCGTAATGAAGTAAATATTCATCAAAGTTAAGTAAAATGCATCGAAACATAGGAAATATGCATCTAAATGAAAGAAATATGCATCGAAACAAATGAAATGTTGATTGTAATGCAGTAAATATGTATCAAAGTAAAGTAAATCTGCATCGAAATGAAGGAAATATGCATCGATACGAAGGAAATATTGATCGTAATGAAGTAAATATGCGTCAAAATGAAGTAAATATGCATAGAAACGAAGGAAATGTTGATCGTAATGAGGTAAATACGCATCAAAACGAAGTAAATATGCTTCGAAATGTTAATCGAAAAAAGTAATTATGCATCAAAATGAAGGAAATATGTATCGAAATTAATGAAATGTTGATCTTAAAGAAGTAAATATGCATCAAAATGAAGGAAATATGCATCGAAATGAAGTAAATATGCATCAAAAAGAAGTAAATATACATCGAAACAAAGGAAATATGCATCGAAATGAAGAAAATATGCATCGAATTGAAGGAAATGTTGATCGTAATTTAGTAGATATGCATCAAAATGAAGGAAATATATATCGAAACGAAGAAAATGTTGATCGTAGTGAAGTAAATATGCATCAAAATGAAGTAAATATGCATCGAAACGATGGAAAAGTTGATCGTAATGAAGTAATTATGCATAAACATGAAATAAATATGCATCGAAACGAAGGAAATGTTGATCTTAATGAAATAATTATGCATCAAAATGAAGTAAATATGCATCGAAACGAAGGAAATGTTGATCGTAATGAAGTAAATAAGCATCAAAATGAAGTAAATATGCATCGAAACGAAGGAATGTTGATAGTAATGAAGTAAATATGCATCAAAATGAAGGAAATATGCATCCAAACGAAGGAAATATGCATCGAAATGAAGTAAATATGCATCAAAATTTGAATCAAAATGAAGTAAATATGCATTGCAACGAGAAAATGAGCATCAAAATGAAGTAAATATGCATCGAAATGAAAGAAATATGCGTCGAAATGAAGAAAATATTGATTGTAATGAAGTAAATATGCATAGAAACATAGGAAATATGCATCGAAACGAATAAAATGTTGATCGTAATGCAGTAAATATGTATCAAAGTAAAGTAAATCTACATCAAAATGATGGAAATACGCATCGAAATGAAGGAAATGTTGATATTAACGAAGTAAATAAGCATCAAAATGAAGTAAATATGCATCAAAACGAAGGAAATATGCATCGAAATGAAGTAACTATGCATCAAAATTGAATCAAAATGAAGTAAATATGCATTAAAACGAAAAAATGAGCATCAAAATGAAGTAAATATGCATCGAAAAGAAAGAAATACGGATCAAAATGAAAGAAATATGCATCCAAACGAAAGAAATATACATCAAAACGAAGGAAATGTTGATTGTAATGAAGTAAATATGCATCAAAGTGAAGTAAATATGCATTGAAATAATGGAAATGTTGATCGTAATAAAGTAATTATGCATCAAAATAAAGTAAATATGCATCAAAATGAAAGAAATGTTGATCGTAATGAAGTAAATAAGCATCAAAATGAAGTAATACGAATCGAAATGAAGGAAATGTTGATCTTAATGAAGTAAATATGCATCAAAATAAAGGAAATATGCATCGAAACGATGGAAATATGCATCGAAACAAAGTAAATATGCAGCAAAATGAAGTACACATGCATCGAAACGAATGAAATGTTGATCGTAATGAAGTAAATACACATCAAAATGAAGTAAATATGCATAGAAATGAAGAAAATGTTGATCGTAATGAGGTAAATATGCATCAAAATAAAGTAAATATGCTTTGAAACGAAGGAAATATTAATCGAAATGAAGTAAATATGCATCAAAATGAAGTAAATATACATCTAAACGAAGAAAATATTGATCGTAATGAAGCAAATATGCATCAAAATGAAGGAAATATGCATCGAAATGATGGAAATGTTGATCGTAATGAAGTAAATAAGTATCAAAATGAAGTAAATACGCATCAAAACGAAGGAAATGTTGATAGTAATGAAGTAAATATGCACAAAAATGAAGTAAATATGCATCGAAACGAAGTAAATATACATCAATATTTGAATCAAAATGAAGTAAATATACATTGAAACGAAAAAATGAGCATCAAAATAAAGTAAATATGCATTGAAACGAAAGAAATATGCATTGAAACGAAGAAAATATTGATCATAATAAAGTAAATATGCATCAAAGTGAAGTAAATATGCATCAAAACAAAGAAAATATGCATCAAACGAAGGAAATGTGCATCAAAACGAAGGAAATGTTGATTGTAATGAAGTAAACATACATAAAAGTAAAGTAAATATGCAGCTAAACGAAGGAAATATTGATCGTAATGAAGTAAATATGTATCAAAATGAAGGAAATATGCATCGAAATGAAGGAAATGATGATCGTAAAGAGTAAATATGCATCAAAATGAAGGAAATATGAATCGAAATGAAGTAAATATACATAAAAAAGAAGTAAATATACATCGAAACAAAGGAAATATGCATCGAAATGAAGAAAATATGCATCAAATTGAAGGAAATGTTGATCATAATTTAGTAAATATGCATCAAAATGAAGGAAATATGTATAGAAACGAAGGAAATATTGATCGTAGTGAAGTAAATATGCATCAAAATGAAGTAAATATGCATCGAAACGATGGAAATATTGATCGTAATGAAGCAATTATGCATAAACATGAAGTAAATATGCATCCAAACGAAAGAAATGTTGATTGTAATGAAGTAATTATGCATCAAAATGAAGTAAATACGCATCGAAACGAAGGATATGTTGATCGTAATGAAGTAAATAAGTATCAAAATGAAGTAAATACGCATCGAAACGAAGAAAATGTTTATAGTAATGAAGTAAATATGCATCAAA
Organism: Pogostemon cablin; assembly: GCA_023678885.1. Lineage (NCBI taxonomy): Eukaryota > Viridiplantae > Streptophyta > Magnoliopsida > Lamiales > Lamiaceae > Pogostemon > Pogostemon cablin. Next base: position 11,256,856 of record CM043005.1, read on the forward strand.
ATGAAGGAAATATGCATCCAAACGTAGGAAATATGAATCAAAATAAAGTAAATATGCATCAAAATTTGAATCAAAATGAAATAAATATGCATTGAAACGAGAAAATGAGCATCAAAATAAAGTAAATATGCATCAAAATAAAAGAAATATGCATCGAAACGAAGGAAATGTCGAACGTAATGAAGTAAATATGCATCAAAGTGAAGTAAATATGCATCGAAACATAGTAAATATGCATCTAAATGAAAGAAATATACATCGAAACGAATGAAATGTTGATCGTAATGCTGTAAATATGTATCAAAGTAAAGTAAATCTGCATCGAAATGAAGGAAATATGCATCGAAACGAAGAAAATATTGATCGTAATGAAATACATAAGCATCAAAATGAAGTAAATATGCATAGAAACGAAGAAAATATGCATCGAAATGAAGTAAATATGCATCAAAATTTGAATAAAAATGAAGTAAATATGCATTGAAACAAAAAAATGAGCATCAAAATGAAGTAAATATGCATCGAAACGAAAGAAATATGCATCAAAATGAAAGAAATATGCATCCAAACGAAGGAAATATGCATCAAAACGAAGGAAATGTCGATCGTAATGAAGTAAATATGCATCAAAGTGAAGTTAATATGCATCGAAACATAGTAAATATGCATCTAAATAAAAGAAATATGCATCGAAACGAATAAAATATTGATCATAATGCAGTAAATATGTATTAAAGTAAAGTAAATCTGCATCGAAATGAAGGAAATACGCATCGTAACGAAGGAAATGTTGATCGTAATGAAGTAAATAAGCATCAAAATGAAGTAAATATGCATCGAAACGAAGGAAATATGCATCGAAATGAAGTAAATATGCATCAAAATTTGAATCAAAATGAAGTAAATATGCATTGAAACGAAAAAATGAGCATCAAAATGAAGTAAATATGCATCGAAACGAGAGAAATACGCATCAAAATGAAAGAAATATGCATCCAAACGAAGGAAATATGCATCAAAACGAAGGAAATGTTGATTGTGATGAAGTAAATATGCATCAAAGTGAAGTAAATATGCATTGAAATAATGGAAATGTTGATCGTAATAAAGTAATTATATAATATCTTAGCCCAACTAGATTTTTTTTAGAAAGCCCAAAACCTATTTATTTATTTTTATGGACAAAAAGGTCAGCCCTATCTTAGCCCAACTAGATTTTTTTTAGAAAGCCCAAAACCTATTTATTTATTTTTATGGCCCAAAAGGCTAGCCCTATCTTTGCCCAACTAGATTTTTTTTAGAAAGCCCAAACTTATTTATTTATTATTTTGTGGCCCAAAGTTTCAGCCCACTTAAATGGCCTGATATATAATTATTAAGGCTAAAGTTAAAAAAAAAAGAAAGAAGAATTGGAGAAGAAAAACAAAAGAGGGGAAAGAAGAGAGTGAAGAGGAGAAACCCTTGTTGATCAAATTCTCCCTTACAACCCTCATCCTAGGTGATTTCTAAGTTTTTTTGAGGTAAGTGATGTGTGAATTAAGCTTCCTTCTTCCATGGTTTTGTAATTTTGTGGGGTTTTTCTTTTTGGTATGTGGGTAATTCGCAGACTGTTTGAACTAATTTTTACATATCTATTGCCTTCGAAACGCCTCAATCCGATTATTCTACAATTAGTTATGATTTTTCTCGTAAACTGCCGCTAGCTGGAAAATTTCAGAATTTTTATGTCAAATTCAAATTTATTTTCTATCGTTTCGTTTAGTTAATGTATTGAAATGGGTTATGTGGGATTGGGAACTGATGTTAAGGAGTTACATGCAACTTTTATTTAATATCGACTCGTTCAAACTCGATTAGAATTTGTTTTTAGCAATGAAAGGTGATGTTACCGCTAATAGTTAGTTATATTTGATTTGTCTTTAATTGCTCATCTCCTTTCTAGGTAGAGAACCATCGACGAAGGGCAAGGGACAGACTTCAGATTCCGGAGAGAGTTAATCACTTTCTTGTGAGTTGATAATTCGGGAACGCCTTCTCTTGTGGGAAGTGTGGACCCTCGATAAATGTGCATTTATTTTAGTTTTAGTTAATTGATAAGAAAATTATTTGGTATTGTGTTATGTGGTAAAGAGCCTGATTGGCTCGATTGCTCTGGTTAGAGTCCTGTTAGCCATTTTATGAGTGTTATTGATTGTAACTTATGTTGAAGAGCCTTGCCGGCTCGATATCTGATAGCATTTATTGGGAATTATTTGAGAATTGATTTCTGGTTATTCTTGTATGCCAATTAAGACTCTAACTTGAGTAATTACTCATCTTATGATGCATATGCATATTTATGCCTGGTACCAAGGTTAAGTAGCCCGAATTGGTCACGGTTCGGGTGAGTTAGAGCGACATTAATTAAGTAGCCTGAATTGTCGCGGTTCGGGTGAGTTAGAGTGACAACCAAGTTGCCCGTTGCTTGATAAACCCGGGTGAGTTAGATCTAACTGGGCACCTGTCCATTTGCCAAATACTGATACTCTGGAGGGTGATCGTTAGATGGATCAGTCTATTATATGCGCATGTCATATATGTTTATATGTTTGATCATTTCAAGTATTCACGTCGATATTGAATTGTGAACTTTAGCACTTGGCGTGTTGAGAAAGAATATTAATGTGCATTTTATCTAGAGTAACGGTGACGGGTTTGGACTGTCTCTCGATGGAGAGCTCAGTTTGAGGAGGATATTGACTACCCACGCGTCTTTTATGTGATAACATTTGTTTGAACTAATTGTGTTATTCGAAAATATGCACTAAGGTTTTTATTTTCATTAATATGTATACTGAGTGAGAAATAGTTATTGTGGGATGAAATGTTGGATTTTATGTTATGAACCACGAGTGGGAATACATGCTTCGTATAAGGGTCGGGGTGACCGGCTTATCACTGTTGGCAATTGGATCGTGCGGATCAACGTGATCGTTAGGATAAACAGTAAACAAATCAGCGGAAGCAAAATTAATATGTTTACCGTACTTCTGGGTCGATGTAGAGGATGAACAGCATAGAACCACCTCTCAATCTTCTGCTGTATGTCCCAAGTCGAATCCTGTTGTTGTGTGGGCAACAATCCGCAGGATTCTCTCAATCTGCTCCTGTTCTTTCTAACTGTCAAATGAGGCACTGACTTAGGGTTAACAAGAGCTGAGATGACTTATATAGATGGGCTACAGCAGGGACCAGGAGGAGAAATTGGGTTGGGCCTCAATTGAATTTAATTAACCAAGCTTAGCCCAAAGCTTTTAATTAAATCCAATAATAATAATATAGTCCACTAAAATATTATTACTGCACTACCCGTCCAATCCCAAAATTATGTTCTGGGCTCCTTCTTATTATAAGCCCGACAGTCTCCCCATGTTTAAGATATACAATGCCCATTAATTAATTAAGTTACTGACAACTCAAATTAATTAATATCTCATCCGAGAGTAGTACCACTCAACCTTAATATCATGCCGGAAATTAATCCACTTGCAAGATTTACATGATAAACCTTATGAGCTCCTCAAGGGGACATCATCAACCTATGACGGACATGGATTCCTTCTACAATCAACAGCACACCATAGATACAGCACTACTTCCCAACTCACCGAGTTTGTTGATTTAATACTTATAAATCTCACCCATTGATGAATCAAAGAAATACATACTGCCCTACGTGTCGAGGTTATGTATAGGGATTAAGAGCACGAACTTCCATAATAAAAGAGATCAAGTTCTTCTATAAGTCAGTATAAGTCGAACGATCTCAGGCGGTCCTGCTCAATACACACAAGTGCACTAATGTGATTCTATAGCCAAGACAAGCTAATACCAAACCACACTACAACCATACCGATAGAGAGTCCTCGTCTATCTCAGTTGTGAGCATCTGTTTATACTTTATAAGGAAACCGATAATATGATCTTCTGCGTGTTGTCGCACAACATATTATCTACAGTATAAAGTAAGTGGACTATTGCATCATGCATATAAATAAATTATAAGATGCAATCATTTGATCATTGATTCTCAATTCAAATATTGTTATGACATTGTCCATACTAAAGCTAGAATTTTAGTATACAATCCAACAATCTCCCACTTATACTAAAAGACTATGCTGTCATGTCTTCTGCCATACATCTGATTCCTACTCCCACTACATGACCATTAAAACTCTCGCCTTAAGGTCCTTGTAAATGGTTTACTAGGTCATCATCCGATGCAATCTAGGCGACAACAACCTTCCCCTCAGCATACGATTTCTCGTAACAGGTAGTACTCGCGCTCCATGTGTTTAATTGCCTTATGGACTTGTGATTTCTTCAAGTTTGCAACTGCACCAATATCATCAATGTAAATTGTGATTACCTTGGGCAAACTTAGAAACACTTCAAAGTCCATCATGAAGTCTCTAGAGTCATATAGATACTTTGGCTGCCTCATAGGCTCCAATTCATCATCTTTCCATGATGGAGTCCGGAGTTTGAAATATATTTCTATATAACACTCCTCCACATTATGACTCTACTTCCTAAGATTAAACACATAACCTTTGAGGAGAATTTACTGCCGTCCAATCTGACTAAAAATTTGAATCTACGTAATCCACAAGAAGCAGTGAATCTGTTTAGTAAAACCACATATAATTTCCAGTCCTTCTCAGGCACTTTATATATATCTTACTACAGTTCATCATTCTTGTTCCAGGTTACGTTGATACCATCTGTTCATGCGTTCAGCAACACAGATATCCAACTTCGTTCATAGCATTCTTTAGATTAAGCTTCCTTATTCGCCGAAGCATAAGGAACCGCTTTCATCTACTTTATCTTCTTCTTGTGTCTCAAAGACACATTCACTTAGATAAATTTACATGCTAAACGAGTATGGACTGTATCATTTTATGAAACTTGAGATAAGCATAACATCCTTTCTTGTGATCCGTATTACCGTGATCAAAAGGATGTATTTTGCCTTTCTTAAGTCCTTCATCTTTACCGCTTTATAAACCGTACCCATACGCTCGATAATACTCTTTCATTGTCTCCAATGAGCAAGATACTATCTACGTATAGTACAAGAAACACCACCACGTTTTTGTCACTCTATACAACACACAAGACTCATCCGCTCATTGATTTAAATCCATGCCACTGGATTACCTAATCAAAACAGATGCTTCACGATCTTAAAGCTTGCTTTAGTCCATCGCTGGACAATTTTAAGCTTACTATCAAAATGCTATTAGTACTTTGCAATGAATTACTCTGGTTGCTTCACATAGATGTTTTCCTCAAGACTTCCAATCAGGAAAGCTGTCTTGACATCTATTTGCTATTTTTCATAATTCAATATGAGCAGCAATAAATAAAAGAATCCGGATCAATTTAAACATAGCTACCAGTGAATATGTTTCCTCATAATCGAACCATTTCTTTCTGAGTACACTTTTTCGCAACAAGCTTTGCTTCCAAGATTTTCACCTTTCTGTATGATCCTCTTTTATTTCCTTTGACCACTTGCAATGGCTTTTACACCATTTTAGTGATCGTTCAAGCTCCAGACTTAATATCGAATCCATAGATTCTATTTCAACATTCATTGCAACTTACTAAGATTCCGCATTTTAATCTTGTAGTGCTACGTCGTATTCGTGGGACAATACCATGTTTACTAGGGACCAAGTCTCACGACTCTCCCAAAACATATATTTATGGGTTGTTATACAACCCTCCCACTACGATAAGGCACTACATGTAATTATGTATCAGACGTGACACGCGTTGCAGTTTACCTTGTGGTATATCCTCTTGTACACTTGGTACTTATACTTAGTGTTTTCCTCTCACTTTCTTTAGAACAACTTATACATGGGCTTGTGATTTATTACATAGTCCTTTTCCAAAAATCTAATGTTTGTGTTGACAATCACCCTTCGATCTTTTGGACTGAATAAATCATCCTCCATTTTTCTAGGATATCCCATATACAGACAAATGTTTCACGAATTACTGTATCTAGGGTATATCCATAAAATGAATTTAATTGTTCCAAATAATTCATCATCTATCTAATCATAACCATAAGAGTCTTATACCTTCTACCCACCACACCATTCAGCTGGGGCATGCCCGGTGTAGTCAACTTGAGATTTAATCTCAACTTCTGATTATTAGTTCCTAACTATCCCAAGAGGTTTTCATCATCACGATTGGATCGTAATGATATATATTCCATGACGCTCACTGTTCCAGCCTTACAATTCTTGAATTAATCAAAGAAATTAGACATGCAGTGCATCATATAAATATATTGGTTTCCAGAATATTTTTCGAATTTCATAACCACCTCTCGCCTGGATAATATTAGGTTCGCTTGAATCAGAATGAACTAATTCCAACATATATATCTTTGGCTCTACACCCCACAGCCTTGAAAAGGCAGTTAATCATTTTTACTTCCAAGCAAGACTCGCAAGTCCGATAGTTTCCACTTCTGATAAACCTTACGGTCTATCGGCTATCAACTTTTGAATCCTACTCAAATAAAATGAATTAGTCTTAGACGCCAAATGTATGTTTAGTTCATCTCCGAAGGTTCCTTTCTCTTACTCATATTAGAAGATGCATTATTTAATTACTATTTATTGCATCTGTGGGATGTACATGATTCAAGAGTATACTTTTTATCCACCAACGTACTTTAACGGATTATAGCCTCATTCCTCATTACTATGACCATGCCATTTAAATGAAATGAAGTATCCATCCGTTAATGCATAGAAACCAAAATTAAATTCTTTCTATGAAACGTACGTAAAGATAATTTCTCATAATCAATCGTTTATTCTTATCATGAGATAAATAAACAACTCCCACTGCAATAGCCACTACTTTTGCAGTTTTACCCATGTTATTAATAAACTTATTCTTACTCAGTGATAAACATTTAGTGATTCCAGTATCTACATGTTGGATTGTATACTAAAAGTCTAGCTTTTTGTATGAACAATTTTATAACAATTAATTTGAAATGAGAATCATATGATCAAATGATTGCATCTTATAATTTATTTATATGTTCGATGCAATAGTCCACTTACTTTATATTGTAGATAATATGTTGTACGACAACACGCGGAAGATCATATTATCGGTTTCCTTATAAAGTATAAACAGATGCTCACAACTGAGATAGACGGGGACTCTCTATTGGGATGGTTGTAGTGTGGTTTGGTATTAGCTTGTCTTGGCTATAGAATCACATTAGTGCACTTGTGTGTATTGAGCAGGACCGCTTGAGATCGTTCGACTTATACTGACTTATAGGAGAACTTGATCTCAGTTATTATGGAAGTTCGTGCTCTTAATCCCTATACAATAACCTCGACACGTAGGGCAGTATGTATTTCTTTAATTCATCAATGGGTGAGATTTACATGTAATTAAATCAACAAACTCGATGAGTTGGGAAGTAGTGCTGTCTCTATGGTGTGCTGTTGATTGTAGAAGGAATCCGTGTCCGTCATAGGTTGATGATGTCCCCTTGAGGAGCTCATAAGGATTATCATGTAAACCCTGCAGGTGGAATTTATTCCGGCATAATAATGAGGTTGAGTGGTACTACTCTTGGATGAGATATTAATTAATTGAGTTGTCAGTAACTTAAATTAATTAATGGACATTGTATATCTTAAACATGGGGAGACTAACGGGCTCATAATAAGAAGGAGCCCAAAACGTAATTTTGGGATTGGTACGGTAGTGCAGTAATAATATTTTAGTGGAATATATTATTATTATTGGACTTAAGTATAAGCTTTGGGCTAAGCTTGGATACTTAAGCCCAATGGAGGCCCAACCCAATTTCTCCTCCTGGTCCCTGCTGTAGCCCATGTATATAAGTCACCTCAGTTTGTTCTAAACCTAACTCTGCGCCTAACATACGAGAGAGAGAGTGAACAGCAGATTGAGTAGGTCTCGTAGATCGTCGCCCACACGACGTCGAGATCGGACTTGGGACATACAGCAGAAGACCGGAAGGTCGTTTGCTGCTGCAGTTCGTCATGTTCCAAAATTTATATAAAATCGTACAGTTCTTCGATTTTAATTTTTTATATACTGATGGAAAGCCGTCGAAGAGAGGATCGTCTGAGCGCAAAGACAACTCAATTCCGACATCAGAAGAGGAACTTATGGCTATTCTCGTGGGACTGCGCAGTCTGCCAGCGAGAATTCAACCTCTACATCAACCCTTGGTGAAAGGTAATGCGTTTCATGTTTACTTGCTTCCGCTGCTTGTTAGAAATACATGGAACCCTAACGGGTCACGTTAACCAAACGATCGAATGCCAACAATTGGTATCAGAGCTTCAGTTTCGTGGTGAAGCGTGACACGTTAGGCTAGGGTTTATGTGATTAATTTTTCGGAATTAGGATCACATGTTTAGGGTTTTGGTTTTATTGCGCAAACCATGAATATCCCTATGTGATATATACCCTGTATCATATCTATTCGTCCATGGTTGTGTGTGAGAGGATTCGACAAAAACTGTTCGTCAATTTCACATGCAAGGAAGAAAAAGAGGGCAAAAATTGAATCACGTTTTTGAGAGAAAATCCAGCGCAGTGATATTGCAGAGGCAATAACCGGAGTTTCAACGGTCGGATTGAGCTGTAATTTAGTCAGCACGTTCAGATCTTGTGGATGTACATTCTGAACGGTGGAGATCGAATTTGGAGCTTTTTTGTGCTAGGATTACGCTGAAAACAGAAGCAGATTTTTGGGCGATTCTGTTTTGCGCAGTCGAGGGAAAAGAGCCGTTTCTCACAAACTAACCGTGAGATCGAGCTGTAATTTGGTCAGCACATTCAAACCTTATGGATGTACATTCTGAACGGTGGAGATCGAATTTGGAGCTTTTTCTTGCTGGGATTACGCTGAAAACAGAAGAAGATATTTGGGCGATTCTGTTTTGCGCAGTCGGGGGTAAAGAGCCGTTTCTCACAAAATAACCGTTGGATCGACCTGTAATTTGGAAAACATGTTCAAGACTTACAGTAATAGATTCTGGACGGTGGAGATTGGATTCTGAGAGTTTTGCAGTTTCAAACTACGAACGACAGTTGGTGTAGTTTGGTGTTGCGCGTTGGGCTGAACTTGGTTTCATGCAAGTAGGCCCTTGGACGAGCGACAGTCCGGGCGAGGGGCGCTCGTCAAGGCACTTGGAGCGCTCCCTGACACGATTGGCGGTGGGATATGGCGATGGACGTCTTGGGGCACAAGCAATCCTGCTTGTTGCGTAAGGCATCGATTCCACAGTAGGAGTGTCGGACAAGACATTAAAATTTAGAGGCGTTTTTATTCCTAATATATATAACTGTCATAATTGATTTAATTGTCTATTATTGTTATATATATATGGATGTCTGGTCTCTATGATTTATTGTCTTATATAGAAGCATGCTAGATTGCGTATTATATTTGGTATATTATATGCATGTATTGCTAGAGTGTTGGATAAGACATCCAATTTTAGGAAAACTAATTCCTAATATATAACTGCCATAATAGATTATATATTATTGTTATATATGGATGTCGAATTAATTCCTAATATATGACTGCTATAATTGATTTAATAATCTATTATTGTCATATATGGATGTCGAATTAATTCCTAATATATAACTGCTATAATTAATTGTCTATTATTGTTATATATGGATGTTGAATTAATTCCTAATATATAACTGACATAATTGATTTAATTATCTATTATTGTTGTATATGGTTGCTCGTCGATATCGATGATTTCGATAATCTAGACGATATCGACGATCGATATCGATAGTTTTGGAATGTTGATAATCTTGATATTTTTCGAATATTTGATAATCTAATCGATATCGATGATTTTGATAATCTGGACGACATCGACGGTCGATATCGATGGTTTCGAAAATTGGACAATCTGGAAATTTCAAAATTTTGATAGTGTGGAAGTCTTTGCTGATATTCGTGCCTGATGGCGAACAATCGAATTCGCTGATATATAACTGTTAATGATTGATTTAATTATTAATTATTGTTATATATGTATGCATGACTTTCTAGGATTTACTGCCTCATGTGCCGTGATAGGAGCATGCTAGAATTGCGTATTTTATTTTATGAATATTATATGCATGTAAAAACCCTCAGTTTTAAATAACTAAGTGGGAGAGGAGATTGGTAATTAATTCCCGCGGCCTCCATTATTGGTTTGTTAGCAATGTGAATAAACTTGCGCGTCGGCATTAGAGCCTTCCTCCCCATCGGATGAGTTTATTCATGGATATTGCTGGAACAGGCTTCTTTAAAATTATGTTTGTAATGTGATGCACATGAACTTGCGCGTTGGCTTAGACCTTCCTCCCTATCGGATGAGTTCATGTGCGGATCAATGTACAGACTTATAATTGATGACTGTAGGAAGTTATCCGAGCGCGTGTGTACTTCTCCATCTGTAAGGCACATAAGCTTGGGCCGCGGACTTGGGGTCAAATAATGGTGTACACTTAGATGTGAATAATAAGTATCCTCCCCATCGGAGTCACTGCTTTTATTTGCATGGCTAAAGAGGAACCGACTATTAATTATTTTGTCATGAGGTTAGGTTGACAAATGAAATTAATGGGTAAAACCTTCTCTTGTAAATGTTCGGGTTTGTAAACGTCCACACTATCGTGGCTTGCAGACTCACGGTGCTTGAGATGTCGGTGAATTTTAATTTTATATTATTTTGAGGGAATCAATATAAAAGGATAAAATTCGAAGATTTGATCGGTGTATTTATTTATGATTCTCTGTAATTTCAAATGGTTTTATCTCGCTTATTGTTGACTAAAAGAAATTATATTTACTGGTCCAAAATTAGATGATTAGAAAAGAATCTTGGTTTTGAATTTTACTGCTTAAGAAAATACATGTGTGTTCTCACAATGGACGTCTCATGATGCCTATTAAAGTCTCTAGTGAAGAGATGAGAGGTTCATAGAAATATGATGGTCTCATGTAACTCTTCGGATACTTGAGTAAGTTAAAAGGCAGAAGATCATGATTTAATTTGATGAATGAATTGGGAAAGCATGGAGTATAAATTGAAGGGAAACCTAGATCAATTTAATTCTTTGTGAATTGCCTAGATGTTTTTGAGTAAGTTCCACCTGAATTACAATAGGATGTATATGGTGGAAAACTTCTGGCAAAACATGTGGCAAAGGAAAGCCATTTTCATCATAATGTGAACAAGTTTTATATCTTATTCACTAGTTGTTTAAAACATGATTAGTGATGGCATTTACTGACACGAAGTGTGTAGATACTGGAATCACTAAATGTTTATTACTAAGTGAGGATAAGATTGTTATGACATGGGTGAAACTACAAGAGTAGTCGCTATTGCAGTGGGAGTTGTTTATTTATCTTACGATATGAATAAACGTTTGATTTTATGAGATTGTCTTTATGTACGTTTTCATAGAAAGAATTTGATTTCGGTTTCTATGCATTTACGGATGGATACTCCATTTCATTTAAATGACATGGTCATAATAATGAAGGATGGAGCTGTAATCTGTTGAGGTATATTAGTGACAATTTGTAAACTCTTAAATCATGTTTATCCCCTGGATGCGACAAATAGTAATTAATAATGAGTCTTCTAATCTAGTAAGAGAAAGGTACCTTCGTAAATGAATTTCCCACCTTAATGGTGTGACGAATAGAAGGAATAGCACTCTTATGGTAGTGATTAGATAGATGATGAATTATTTGAAATTACTAAATTCATTTTATGGACATGCCCTAGAAACAGTAATTCGTATGAATGTTTGTCTGTTTGTGGGATATCCTAGAAAAATGAAGGATGATTTATTTAGTTCAAAAGATCGAAGAGTGATTGTTAACACAAACACTAGATTTTTTGGAAAAAGGACTATGTAATAAATCAAATACACATGTATAAGTTGTTCTAAAGAAAGTGAGAGGAAAACACAAAGTATTAGTACCAGGTGTACAAGAGGATATACCACAAGGTAAACTGCAACGCTTGTCACATCTGATACACAATTGCTTGTAGTGTCTTGTCGTAGTGGTTGGTTGTTCGACAACCTGTAAGATACGTGTTTTGGGAGTGTCGTGAGACTTGATCCCTAGTAAACATGGAATGGACCTACAGAAACGACGAAGCACTACAAGATAGAAATGCAGAATCTTAGTAAGATGCAATGAATGTTTAAATAGAATCAATAGATTCTAAATAAGATCTGGATGATTGTAGAATCACGGATGGTGTGAAAACCATTGGAAGTGGTCATACAAAATAAAAGAGGATCATACGGTAAGGTGAAAACCTTGGAAGTAAAGCTTGTTGGGAAAAGGTATACTCAGAAAGAAAGGGTTCGATTATGAGAAAACCTGTTCGCCAGTAGCTGTGCCTATATTGATCCGGATTCTTTTATATGTTGCTACTCATATGGAATATGAGGGATAGCAAATAGATGTCAAGACAGCTTTCCTGATTGGAAGTCTTGAGGAAAACATCTATGTGAAGCAACCAGAGTGATTCATTGCAAAGGGCTAAGAGCATTGTGATAGGAAGCTTAAAAGTGTCCATCGATGGACTAAAGCAAGCTTCAAGATCATGAAACATCCGTTTTGATGAGGAAATCCAAAGATATAGATTTATTCAATGCGCGGATGTGTCTTGTGTATTGAAAAGAGTGATGGAAACGTGGTGGTATTACTTGTACTATACATAGATATTATCTTGCTCATTGGAGACAATGAAAGAGTATTATCGGGCGTATGGGGTATGGTTAATAAAGCGGTATAAGATGAAGGACTTAAGAGGAGCAAAAATATCCTTTTGATCACGGTAATACGGATCACAAGAAAGGATGTTATGCTTATCTCAAGCTTCATGAAATGATACAATCCTTACTCGTTTTAGCATGTGACTTTATCTAAGGAAATGTGTCTTGAGACACAAAAGGAAGATAAAGGAGATGAAAGCAGTTCCTTATGCTTTGGTAAATGAGGAAGCCTAATCTAAGGAATGCTATACATGAGTATGGATATCTGTTTTGCTAAATGCATGAACAGTGGGTATCAACGTAACCTGGAACAAGAATGATGAGCTGTGGTAAGACATATATGAAGTGCCTGAGAAGGACTGGAAATTATATGTAAGCTTACTGGACAGATTCACTGCTTCTTGTGGATTACGTAGATTCAGATTTTTTAGTCAGATTGGACGGCAGTAAATCCACCTCAAGGTTATGTGTTTAATTTTAGGAAGTTGAGTCATAATGTGGAGGAGTGTTATATAGAAATGTATTTCAGACTTCGGACTCCATATGGAAAGATGATAAATTGGAGCCTATGAGGCAACCAATGTATCTGTATGACTCTAGAAACTTCATGATGGACTTTGATGTGATTCTAAGTTTGCCCAAGGTTATCACAATTTATATTGATGATATTGGTGCAGTTGCAAACTTGAAGGAATCACAAGTCCATAAGGCAATTAAACACATGGAGCGCAAGTACCACCTGTTACGAGAAATCGTATGATGAGGGGAAGGTTGTTGTTGCCTAGATTGCATCGGATGATGACCTAGTAAATCCATTTACAAGGACATTCAGGCGAGAGCTTTTAATGGTCGTGTAGTGGGAGTGGGAATCAGATGTATGGCAGAAGACATGACAGCATAGTCTTTTAGTATAAGTGGGAGATTGTTGGATTGTATACTAAAAGTCTAGCTTTTTGTATGAACAATTTTATAACAATTAATTTGAAATGAGAATCATATGATCAAATGATTGCATCTTATAATTTATTTATATGTTCGATGCAATAGTCCACTTACTTTATATTGTAGATAATATGTTGTGCGACAACACGCGGAAGATCATATTATCGGTTTCCTTATAAAGTATAAACAGATGCTCACAACTGAGATAGACGGGGACTCTCTATTGGGATGGTTGTAGTGTGGTTTGGTATTAGCTTGTCTTGGCTATAGAATCACATTAGTGCACTTGTGTGTATTGAGCAGGACCGCTTGAGATCGTTCGACTTATACTGACTTATAGGAGAACTTGATCTCAGTTATTATGGAAGTTCGTGCTCTTAATCCCTATACAATAACCTCGACACGTAGGGCAGTATGTATTTCTTTGATTCATCAATGGGTGAGATTTACATGTAATTAAATCAACAAACTCGATGAGTTGGGAAGTAGTGCTGTCTCTATGGTGTGCTGTTGATTGTAGAAGGAATCCGTGTCCGTCATAGGTTGATGATGTCCCCTTGAGGAGCTCATAAGGATTATCATGTAAACCCTGCAGGTGGAATTTATTCCGGCATAATAATGAGGTTGAGTGGTACTACTCTTGGATGAGATATTAATTAATTGAGTTGTCAGTAACTTAAATTAATTAATGGACATTGTATATCTTAAACATGGGGAGACTAACGGGCTCATAATAAGAAGGAGCCCAAAACGTAATTTTGGGATTGGTACGGTAGTGCAGTAATAATATTTTAGTGGAATATATTATTATTATTGGACTTAAGTATAAGCTTTGGGCTAAGCTTGGATACTTAAGCCCAATGGAGGCCCAACCCAATTTCTCCTCCTGGTCCCTGCTGTAGCCCATGTATATAAGTCACCTCAGTTTGTTCTAAACCTAACTCTGCGCCTAACATACGAGAGAGAGAGTGAACAGCAGATTGAGTAGGTCTCGTAGATCGTCGCCCACACGACGTCGAGATCGGACTTGGGACATACAGCAGAAGACCGGAAGGTCGTTTGCTGCTGCAGTTCGTCATGTTCCAAAATTTATATAAAATCATACAGTTCTTCGATTTTAATGTTTTATATACTGATGGAAAGCCGTCGAAGAGAGGATCGTCTGAGCGCAAAGACAACTCAATTCCGACATCAGAAGAGGAACTTATGGCTATTCTCGTGGGACTGCGCAGTCTGCCAGCGAGAATTCAACCTCTACATCAACCCTTGGTGAAAGGTAATGCGTTTCATGTTTACTTGCTTCCGCTGCTTGTTAGAAATACATGGAACCCTAACGGGTCACGTTAACCAAATGATCGAATGCCAACACTACATACTTCGTGTCAGTAGATGCCATCACTAATCATGTTTAAACCATTAGTAAATAAGATATTAAACTTGTTCACACCATGATGAAAAATGGCTTTCTTTTGCCACATGTTTTGTTAGAAGTTTCCCACCATATACAACTTCTCGTATTTCAGGTAGAACTTACTCAAAACATCCAGGCAAATTGCGAAGAATAAATTGATTTAGGTTTCCCTTTCAATTTCTATTCTAAGCTTTTCCAATTCATTCATCAATTCAACCATGATCTTCTGCCTTTCAATTTACTCTAGTATCCGAAGAGTTACATGAGACCATCATATTTCTATAAACCTCTCATCTCTTCACTAGAGACTTTAATAGGCATCATGAGACGTCCTTTGTGAGAATACACATGTATTTTCTTAAGCAGTAATTTTCAAAACCAAGATTCTTTTCTAATCATCTAATTTGGACAAGTAAATATAATGTCTTTTAGTTAACAATTAGTGAAATAAAACCATTCAAAATTCAGAGAATCATAAATAAATTTACCGATCAAATCTTCGAATTTTATTCTTTTATATCGATTCCCTCAAAACAATATAAAATAAAATTCACCGACATCTCAAGCACCGTGAGTCTGTAAGCCACGATAGTGTGGACGTTTACAAACCCGAACATTTACAAGAGAAGGTTTTACCCATTAATTTCATTTGTCAACCTCACTTTAAGACAAAATAATTAATAGTCGGTTCCTCTTTAGCCATGCAAATAAAAGCAGTGACTCCGATGGGGAGGATACTTATTATTTACATCTAAGTGTACACCATTATTTGACCCCAAGTCCGCGGCCCAAGCTTGTGTGCCTTACAGATGGAGAAGTACACACGCGCTCGGATAACTTCCTACAGTCATCAATTACAAGTTTGTACCAGTGAACCGCATATAAACTCATCCGATAGGGAGGAAGGTCTAAGCCAACGCGCAAGTTCATATGCATCACATTACAAACGTAATTATTTAATGAAGTCTGTTCCAGCAATCCATGAATAAACTCATCCGATGGGGAGGAAGGCTCTAATGCCGACGCGCAAGTCTATTCATATTGCTAAAAACCAATAATGGAGGCTGCGGGAATTAATTACCAATCCCCTCTCCCACTTAGTTATTTAATTACCGAGGGTTTTTAACATGTATATAATATTCCAGAATAAAATATACAACTTAGACATGCTTCTATTAACATCAATTTAAATAAATAAATCACATAGAACATGCCTTTCATATATAATAATTAATTGTCAAGTTAAAACAATTAAATCAGTTATATATCATAATTAATTGCATAAATGGTGGATCAATTAATTGGGCCCTAGAGCAACAAATAAGCACAAAATGAGCAGTAGATTAAATAATTAATCAAGCTCATTATCCATGGCCCATAATCTTAACCCAAAATTAAATTAAGTCCACCAAGCCCACTAGCACAAAATTAGTCCATTAATAAAATTATTTTTTTTTATGCTTGGCCCATTACTCACAATTAATTAAATTAATTAGTCCAGCAGCCCATATCCATTTTAATTAAATTTGGGCCAACAGCCCAAAACCAAATTAAAATTGAGCAGCCAGGAATCTACAGCCCAATACCATTTTAATTAAATATGAGCCCAACAACCCATAATCAATTAATTAAAATTTGGGCCTATAATCCAATCCCCATGCTGGTCCAAATAACATCAAATAAAGCCCAAAACCCAGCAGCAAAAGCATGAGAGCCCATGACCACAAATCAAGCCCAACATCAAATTAGGATGAATGTGCAGCCCACTATGAATAAAAAGGAGCCCATAAAGCAGCCCAAAAATAATTGCTGCCCTATCTCCTTCTCACAGCCGCTTCCATTCTCAAACACGGCAGTAGACACGCGAACCACTCGGCGCCGCTGCTCTCGGCAGTCGAGCCGTCAGCCCGCCGGAGATGCGCTGTCGTCCACCGGAGTCGCACCGTCGCAAGCTCCGCACTACGACTTCCCAGCATCGCCAACCCGCCACGAATTCACCGGCTGCTCTCGAGGAATCCACCAGCGAAGTTACGTCAGCTTCCATTCTCTCCGGCCGCCGCTGCTATACCATCGCCGGAACTTCCAGCAGCACCGCCGTCGAGCCTTCAACACGCCATCAGTCCCGATCGCCTGGAATGACTCGAACCTGATCGGACAGGGTGGTTACTCGCCCTTACAGCGACTCAGAGCCGCCTGCTCCAGCGGTAGGCATTGCCAGGATGCTTGTCGTCTACAGCTTGTCGGCCGATCGAGGCAATTGCCATCGTCTCGTCACAGACCAGCAGTCATACACGCAAGTCATCTCGGTCTTATACGAGCCCTCCGTGCACCCACCAGTCTGATTCGGCCTTCGTTTGGTTCTTTCTTCCATTGTTCAGCCACAGCAGCGCCACTTTCTTTCACCCAGCGGCCATCAGGCCCGTGTGTGTAAGTGTGTGAGGGAACAAGGTGTTCATACAGCATGTATACACACCATGTACAACAATGAAAAATTTGATGAACTAAACATAGGATTCCATGGAAAATCTTAGACATACCAAATCCAAATAACATGCTTCTTACACCGATAAAAAAAAACACGAGAAGCACTAAATGAGCATGCGATTACAACTAGATAAAATCACATAATCATATAAACAATCAATCACGTTTTCACCACGAAACCTGGCTCTGATACCAATTGTTGGCAATTGGATCGTGCGGATCAACGTGATCGTTAGGATAAACAGTAAACAAATCAGCGGAAGCAAAATTAATATGTTTACCGTACTTCTGGGTCGATGTAGAGGATGAACAGCATAGAACCACCTCTCAATCTTCTGCTGTATGTCCCAAGTCGAATCCTGCTGTTGTGTGGGCAACAATCCGCAGGATTCTCTCAATCTGCTCCTGTTCTTTCTAACTGTCAAATGAGGCACTGACTTAGGGTTAACAGGAGCTGAGATGACTTATATAGATGGGCTACAGCAGAGACTAGGAGGAGAAATTGGGTTGGGCCTCAATTGAATTTAATTAACCAAGCTTAGCCCAAAGCTTTTAATTAAATCCAATAATAATAATATAGTCCACTAAAATATTATTACTGCACTACCCGTCCAATCCCAAAATTATGTTCTGGGCTCCTTCTTATTATAAGCCCGACAGTCTCCCCATGTTTAAGATATACAATGCCCATTAATTAATTAAGTTACTGACAACTCAAATTAATTAATATCTCATCCGAGAGTAGTACCACTCAACCTTAATATCATGCCGGAAATTAATCCACTTGCAAGATTTACATGATAAACCTTATGAGCTCCTCAAGGGGACATCATCAACCTATGACGGACATGGATTCCTTCTACAATCAACAGCACACCATAGATACAGCACTACTTCCCAACTCACCGAGTTTGTTGATTTAATACTTATAAATCTCACCCATTGATGAATCAAAGAAATACATACTGCCCTACGTGTCGAGGTTATTGTATAGGGATTAAGAGCACGAACTTTCATAATAAAAGAGATCAAGTTCTTCTATAAGTCAGTATAAGTCGAATGATCTCAGGCGGTCCTGCTCAATACACACAAGTGCACTAATGTGATTCTATAGCCAAGACAAGCTAATACCAAACCACACTACAACCATACCGATAGAGAGTCCCCGTCTATCTCAGTTGTGAGCATCTGTTTATACTTTATAAGGAAACCGATAATATGATCTTCTGCGTGTTGTCGCACAACATATTATCTACAGTATAAAGTAAGTGGACTATTGCATCATGCATATAAATAAATTATAAGATGCAATCATTTGATCAATGATTCTCAATTCAAATATTGTTATGACATTGTTCATACTAAAGCTAGAATTTTAGTATACAATCCAACAATCACCTCACTGAGCTAGTAGTTTTGCTCACCCCCATCATTCTTTCCTTTTCAGGCTGTTGATATCGTTTTGGTTGGAGGTTTGCTTATCGTTTGCTCGTCATCCAATCAGTGTTTTGGGAACTTTTTCTTTTATGTAAATTGCGGATTCATTGGCGAGATTGTATAGTTTATATTTGGTGACCCCCTTGATGTTCTTTTTGGTACTCTCGCGATGTTATATCGTTCATGTATATTTTCTTTAAACTAAGTTACATCGTTGTATTTTGTACCTTTGTAAATACTTGTTGATACTTTATGAGATGATGTCCTCGGTTGTACCCGTTGTTATCAGTTGTTCAGTTCTATAGGTACTTGATAGCAAGCTTTACATTTTCTATAAACTTTGTGGTGTGGAGTGCATGATGAGTGATATTTTCACCTAGATTTTAGTGTCTTTTTATGTGAGTTTTCGTATATTTTTATCCGTATTTTATGTGTTATTTGGTTGTGTTTACAACACGGCCCTGTAAGAAAAGGCCGTGCGGGAGCATCAGTTTACACGACACGGCCACTGTTGAGAGTGGAATTTCATGTATTTTAGGTCTCACATTATACCGTTTTTGATAGAATGTGGTCATGATTTTGTATAGAATGACATGGTTTTCATATCTTGCATAATTAAGATGCTACTAAGGTGTTTTGTTGAGTTTTGAAGGGTAAAACATGATCAAAAGTTCAAAGTTGGAATGAGGAGTGAAAGTGAGAAGGAATGCTGAAAAATACAGTCCATGTTGCACAAATTTCTATATTCTTATAGAAGTCCGAATTGATCATA
Organism: Pogostemon cablin; assembly: GCA_023678885.1. NCBI lineage: Eukaryota > Viridiplantae > Streptophyta > Magnoliopsida > Lamiales > Lamiaceae > Pogostemon > Pogostemon cablin. The sequence continues at coordinate 11,276,802 of CM043005.1, forward strand.
TGCAGAAGAGAGGGTCGTTTTGACATAAAGAACATCCTAATTGGATTCCAAACGAGAAAGTTATGATCAAAGTCCTAACGTCGCACATGCTATACCGAGCAGCCACTTTGCATGACTTTTTACATATTCAAATGTTGGAGTTTCTGAGAGTTCTTTATATGGATAGAAAGACAAGGAAAAGAGGAACGCGTGAGCGCAAATATCATTCAAATTGGAGTCCGTATGAAGAAGTTATGCTCAAAATGGTGAAATCGCGCAGCGCAATCTCCGCAGCTCGAGAGGTCGCTCGGCTCGAGCGGAACCCTCATTTTGCGAATATACAGCCGAGTTGGGTGCCATCAGAGCCAACACGACGTTTCCGTTTCACCCATATGATGCTCGGCAGGTTTGGGGGCCGCTCGGCCATGAGCTCGGCTCGAGCAAGGTGCCGAGCGGCCCAGTTCAGGGCCCAGACGGGGCCTGTTCGATGCAGCAGTGTATATATACCCTCAAATCGCGATTCTGAAGCAGTTTCGGTCTCGAAAAAGCCCTACATCAGTCCTAGAAATAATTGGGGAGATCGAGACCCAAATTGGAGAGAACCCATCAATAATCCATCATCAATTCACACCTCCAACACTTCCATATCAGATTGACAACCTGATTTCACCATCCATCCACTTTCAAGAGGGTTACAAGTGCTAATTGAGGGAGAATCGAGCAATTGGAGAGACGGAGAAGGAACAAAAGACTACGTCTACACTAGGGTTTCATAATTCCTTTCTTTTCCTTCCTTTTACTTTGATTTTTGGTATGAATTGCTTAGCCATGAGTGTTGCATGTGACCTCATGGGCTAATTTTATATACAGTCCTAAGATTTGATGGATTGATTTAATTGATTTAGGGATTTAGACCAAAGATTGGGATTTTATGCAGTTGAGCTTTTGATTTTACTTATTTTATTAAGACATGCTTTTCTGCTTCGTAACGTCTTCATAATATATTCATGACATCTGCTATAATGCATGGATTATTGTGTTAGCTTGTGTCCGTTCATGATTGGTATTGTCTATCTGTTAGGGATTAGAGTAGCTCTGCTATAAGTATTTTAATTCCATGAACTGGTAAATCAAATACTTGATTAGTTTAGTGGAACAATGCAATTAGACAAACAAGTAGGAAGTGAATAGAACCTTGTAGTAATTCCAGAAAATATCTTGTTAGTCGGGCTTACCATCCGGAGGTATTGTTGCTTGCTTTGATTAGTATCTAGGAATAAGGCTTGGTAATATTTGTGCACCTTAGGATTTAAATCAGATTATACTGTTAGCTTAGAATCGAATCATATTCGGTGGGATAACAGGGATATGTGATGTATTTTCAGTGAAACTGCATGAATGAACAATTGTAAGTTAATAACCCAAATTAATTGGTCTCTACCTGATACCTTAGAACTATTCGTTATCTCTTGATTAGAAACTTGCTTTTATTTTTCCTTGCTTTTAATTAATTCAGTTATTTAATATTTTGTTATTTAGATTAATTCTCTACAAACATTGGAAATTGGTTACTCAATTCTGATTAATTAGTAATTCATAGTAAATAAATAATTAACTGTCTTAGCGGGATCGATAATTTAACTTGGGTACTTGCTACTACAATTGACGTCCTTATACTTGAGGATTTAATTATAGTGCGCAGAAATAGCCTATCAAGTTTTTGGCGCCGTTGTGCCGGGGACAGTTTTAATTATTTATTTTCTTTTATTACTTAGTTAATTAGAATATTTTCTTTGGGATTTAATTGTTTTACTTTGGATTTTTCTTGAAGTTGCATGCAAACTAGGTCAAAGACGAGAGCACAAGATCATGAATTTGATCCGGAAATTGAAGCTTCTGCGAGGAAAAGAAGAGTAAAATCAAAGAATACCAAAGCACCTCCTAAAGCAATTTTAGAGGAGGAAGAAGTGTAGATTAAGAATCAGGCTATCCTAGAAGAGGCTGAATCGGAGTTTGAATCAGAATCTGAGACAGAACCTGAAACAGCATCAATGGGAGAAAGAGTCGATGAGGATGACATCGTCATCCGAGAAACTTTTAAGTCCACCAACCTGGGAGGATCAGGCGTAGTTGGAGCCGTTCGAGCTAATGAAGAGAACGACATAAGACCAGCCCTGATCAATATGGTGGAGAGAAATCCCTTTGCCGGAGGCGTTTTTGATGAGCCCTATGGCCATCTTAAGCGTTTCAACAGCTACATGGATACAGTGAAAGCTGCTGATGCTACTAATGATAGATGGAAGATGAGGCTTTTTCAGTTTTCATTGGTTGATAATGTTGGATTGTATACTAAAAGTCTAGCTTTAGTATGAACAATGTCATAACAATATTTGAAATGAGAATCATATGATCAAATGATTGTATCTTATATTTTATTTTATATGCATGATGCAATAGTCCATTTAATTTATACTGTAGATAATATGTTGTGCGACAACACGCGAAAGATCATATTATCGGTTTCCTTATAAAGTATAAACAGATGCTCACAACTGAGATAGACGGGGACTCTCTATCGGTATGGTTGTAGTGTGGTTTGGTATTAGCTTGTCTTGGCTATAGAATCACATTAGTGCACTTGTGTGTATTGAGCAGGACCGCCTGAGATCGTTCGACTTATACTGACTTATAGAAGAACTTGATCTCTGTTATTATGGAAGTTCGTGCTCTTAATCCCTATACAATAACCTCGACACGTAGTGCAGTATGTATTTCTTTGATTCATCAATGGGTGAGATTTATAAGTATTAAATCAATAAACTCGGTGAGTTGGGAAATAGTGCTGTATCTATGGTGTGCTGTTGATTGTAGAAGGAATCCATGTCCGACTTAGGTTGATGATGTCCCCTTGAGGAGCTCATAAGGTTTATCATGTAAATCTTGCAAGTGGATTAATTTCCGGCATGATAATAAGGTTGAGTGGTACTACTCTCGGTTGAGATATTAATTAATTTGAGTTGTCAGTAACTTAATTAATTAATGGGCATTGTATATCTTAAACATGGGGAGACAGTCGGGCTTATAATAAGAAGGAGCCCAGAACATAATTTTGGGATTGGACGGGTAGTGCAGTAATAATATTTTAGTGGACTATATTATTATTATTGGATTTAATTAAAAGCTTTGGGCTAAGCTTGGTTAATTAAATTTAATTGAGGCCAAGTCCAATTTCTCCTCCTGGTCCCTGCTGTAGCCCAAGTATATAAGTCATCTCAGTTTCTGTTAAACCTAAGTCAGTGCCTCATTTGACATACGGGAGAGAACAGAGAGCAGATTGAGAGAACTCTAGGGATTGTTGACCACCCAACACCAGAGTTGACTTTGGGACATACAGTAGAAGATCAGAGGTGTTCATCACAGATCTTCATCCTCTACATCAACCCAGAAGTACGGTAAACGTTTAATTACTTTCGCTGTTATTGTTTGCCTTAAATCCTAACGATCACGTTGATCCACACGATCCAATTGCCAACAATTGGTATCAGAGCGTTGGTTTTGTGGTGAAACGTGAGATGTAAGATTGGGTTTTTGAGATTATATGTTTATTTGATATGATCTGGATATATTCACATATTTTTTGCCCAGTCAATGATTCAAAGTAAGCATGTATAAAATTGATTATTTGATTGTAAGGCTTAATCTGAAAATAATCAAATGGGTTTTGGTATTATTGTTTTATAATCCATGATATCCTATTACTATGCTGCTTGTGCGTTTTTCATTTTTAAAAAAAAAAAAAAAACATGAAATCACACACAATCGAATGCACGATGATCGGTGTGAGGCCGGCTGCTCGGCGGGATGTCGATGACCGTCGGACGAAAAGGGCAGAAGGACGTTGACACCGCTGACTGGAGACAGGCGAGAGCAGTCTCTTTTCGGACGAGTCAACGAAGGGTTGGAACGAGTCAGAACCCAGTTTTATCACCACCACCGCTGTCGCCCGTGACTCATCTGGGTTGCTACCTGACGCGGTCGAAAACGGCGATGCTTGACTAAGGGAGAAGTCCGGCTGGGTGATTCGATACAGTTCCGGGTTAGTCACCGATGACTTCTGGGTGAGTCAGCGGCAGATCTAAATCGATAGGCGGCGGCGCTGTCGAGGCGAATCGGGGAATCCTGATGGAAGAAGCTGCGACCCCAGTCAGCGACGATGGACGGTGAGTCGGAATCGGCTGCGCGACTGGTGCAGGCGGATCCCGATCGACGGCGTGCTGGACAGTGGCGGCCTTTGGCAGTGAAATCCGTATCGAATCCCGTCCGGTGGGCTGATGGTGTTCAGGCAGAAGGACGGATCGCGATGATGCAGAGTGATGGCGGACCCTCGATCGGAGCAGGTGCGGCTGATCCCAGTCGGTTGCGCCAGTGGTGTGCTGCAGTCGCGTCGATGTTCAATTTCCAAGCTTGGTTGTCGGTGGCTGTCGATTGGCGGCGTGAGCGTCGCTGGAATTCATGGCGGCCAGTGATGATGGTCGCCGGCTTGATTTCGATGGCGATGTGGTGGCTTTTCGGCGCGGCTGGGAGATCTTGCACGGCCGGCGGCGAGGGCGCCGGCTGCAGTTCGTTGGCAGAGTCAGGCTGGCAGGGACAGATGTAGGCGCCTGTCAAATAGGGCAGCAACATATGGGCTGCCCCTTTGGGCCTTGATTTTTATTGGTTTGGGCTGCCCCTTTGGGCCGGATATTACTTGTGTGGAAATGGGACAGAGGCTGCCTTATTGGGCTTGTTGCCTTGATGGCCCAATTCAGTAATATATATATATGGCTGCTCATTTATTTAATTTTTTTGGGCTTTTGGGCCTAAATTTTAATTAAATGGTAATGGGCTGCTAGGCCAATATTAATCTTAATTTTAATTAATTGTGAGTAATGGGCCAAGCATAATAAATTAATTTTATTAATGGACTAATTTTGTGCTAGTGGGCTTGGTGGACTTAATTTAATTTTGGGTTAAGATTATGGGCCATGGATAATGAGCTTGATTAATTATTTAATCTGCTGCTCATTTTGTGCTTATTTGTTGCTCTTGGGCCCAAATTGATTGATCCACTAATTATGCAATTAATTAATGTTATATAACTGATTAATTGATTTAATTGTCAATTATTGTTGTATATGTGACAGGCATGTTCTAAGTGATTTATTTATTTAAATTGTTGTTAATAGAAGCATGTCTAAGTTGTGTATTTTATTCTGGAATATTATATGCATGTTAAAACCCTCGGTGTTAAATAACTAAGTGGGAGAGGGGATTGGTTATAAATTCCCGCGGTCTCCATTATTGGTTTGTTAGTAATGTGAATAGACTTGCGCGTCGGCATTAGAGCCTTCCTCCCTAACGGATGAGTTTATTCACGGATCACTGGTATAAACTTCTTTAAATAATTATTGTTTGTAATGTGATGCATATGGACTTACGCGATGACTATAGTGCTTCCTCCCTAACGGATGAGCTTATATGCGGTTCACTAGTACAAACTTATATAATTGATGGTTGTAGAAAGTTATCTGAGCGCGTGTGTACTTCTCCAACAGTAAGGCACATAAGCTTGGGCAGCGGACTTGGGATCAAATAATGGTGTACACTTAGATGTGAATAATTAGTATCCTCCCCAACAGAGTCACTGCTATTATTTACATGGCTAAAGAGGAACCGACTATTAATTATTTTGTCATAAAGTTAGGTTGACAAATGAAATTAATGGGTAAAACCTTCTCTTGTAAATGTTCGGGTTTGTAAACGTCCACCCTAACGTGCCTTGCAGACTCACGGTGCTTGAGATGTCGGTGAATTTTAATTTTATATTATTTTGAGGGAATCAATATAAAAGGATAAAATTCGAAGATTTGATCGGAATATTTATTTGTGATTCTCTGGATTTTGAATTGTTTTATTTCACTAATTATTAGCTAAAAGACATTATATTTACTCGTCCAAATTAAATGATTAGAAAAAAATCTTGGTTTTGAATTTTACTGCTTAAGAAATATACATGTGTGTTCTCACAAAGGACATCTCATGATGCCTATTAAAGTTTCTAGTGAAGAGATGAGAGGTTCATAGAAATATGATGATCTCATGTAACTCTTCGGATACTTGAGTAAATTAAAAGGCAGAAGATCATGGTTGAATTGATGAATGAATTGGAAAAGCTTGGAATAGAAATTGAAAGGTAAACCTAAATCAATTTATTCTTCACAATTTGCCTGGATGTTTTATGCAAGTTCTACCTGAAATACAAAAGGTTGTATATGGTGGGAAATTTCTAACAAAACATGTGGCAAAAGAAAGCCAATTTTCATCATGATGTGAACAAATTTAATATCTCATTTACTAATGGTTTAAACATGATTAGTGATGGCATCTACTGACACGAAGTATGTAGATACTGGAAAACATGATTAGTGATGGCATCTACTGACACGAAGTATGTAGATACTGGAATCACTAAATGTTTATCACTGAGTAAGGATAAGATTGTTAATAACATCGTAAAACTACAAAGATAGTGGCTATTGCAATGGGAGTTGTTTATTTATCTCATGATAAGAATAAACAATTGATTATGAGAAATTGTCTTTACGTACATTTCATAGAAATAATTTAATTTCGGTTTCTATGCATTAATGGATGAATACTTCATTTCATTTAAATGACATGGTCATAGTAATGAGGAATGAGGCTATAACCCGTTAAAGTACGTTGGTGGATAAAAAGTATACTCTTGAATCATGTACATCCCACAGATGCAATAAATTGTAATTAAATAATGCATTTTCTAATATTAGTAAGAGAAAGGAACCTTCGGAAATGAATTAAACATACATTTGGCGTCTATGACTAATTCATTTTACTTGAGTAGGATTCAAAAGTTGATAGCCGATAGACCGTAAGGTTTATCTGAAGTGGAAACTATCGGACTTGCGAGTCTTGCTTGGAAGTAAAAATGATTAACTGTCTTTTCAAGGCTTTGGGGTGTAGAGCCAAAGATATATATGTTGGAATTAGTTCATTCTGATTCAAGCGAACCTAATATTATCCAGGCGAGAGGTGGTTATGAATATTCGAAGATTATTCTGGAAACCAATATATTTATATGATGCACTGCATGTCTAAGTTCTTTGATTAATTCAAGGATTGTAAGGCTGGTACAGTGAAGCGTCATGGAAAATACATTAAGTCATTACGATTCATTCATGATGGCGAATACCTCTTGGGATAGTTAGGAGCTATTGATCAGAAGTTGAGATTAAATCTCAAGTTGACTACACCGGGTATGCCCCAAACTGAATGGTGTGGTGGATAGAAGGAATAAGGCTCTTATGGTTATGATTATATAGATGATGAATTATTTGGAATAATGAAAATTCATTTTATGGATATGCCCTAGAAACAGTAATTCGTAAAACATTTGTCTGTTTGTGGGACATCCTGGAAAAATGAAGGTTGATTTATTTAGTCCAAAAGATCAAAGGGTGACTGTTAACACAAGCACCAAATTTTTGGAAAATGACTATGTAATAAATCACAAGCCCATGTATAAGTTGTTCTAAAGGAAGTGAGAGGAAAACACTAAGTAAAAGTACCAAGTGTACAAGAGGATATACCACAAGGTAAACTGCAACGCGTGTCACGTCTTATACACAATTACATGCAGTGCCTTATCGTAGTGGGAGGTTTGTTTGACAACCCATAAAATATATGTTTTGGGAAAGTCGTAAGAATTGATCCCTAGTAAACATGGTATTGTCCCACGAATACGACATAGCACTACAAGATTAAAATGCGGAATCTTAGCAAGATGCAATGAATGATGAAATAGAATCTATGGATTCTAAATTAAGTCTGGAGCTTGAACGATCACTAAAATGGTGTAAAAGCCATTGCAAGTGGTCAAGGAAAATAAAAGAGGATCATACGGAATGGTGAAAATCTTGGAAGCAAAGCTTGTTGCGAAAAGATGTACTCAGAAAGAAATGGTTCGATTATGAGGAAACATGTTCGCTGGTAGCTATGCTTATGTTGATCCGGATTCTTTTATTTATTGCTGCTCATATTGAATTATGAGGAACAGCAAATAGATGTCAAGACAGCTTTCCTGATTGAAAGTCTTGAGGAAAACATCTATGTGAAGCAACCAGAGTAATTCATTGCAAAGTACTAATAGCATTTTGATAGTAAGCTTAAAATTGTCCAGCAATAGACTAAAGCAAGCTTTAAGATAGTGAAGCATCTGTTTTGATTAGGTAATCCAGTGGCATGGATTTAAATCAATGAGAGGATGAGTCTTGTGTGTTGTAAAAAGTGACGAAAACGTAGTGGTGTTTCTTGTACTATACGTAGATAGTATCTTGCTCATTGGAGACAATGAAAGAGTATTATCGGGCGTATGGGTACGGTTAATAAAGCGGTAGAGATGAAGGACTTAAGAAAGGCAAAATATATCCTTTTGATCACGGTAATACGGATCACAAGAAAGGATATTATGCTTATCTCAAGTTTCATAAAATGATACAGTCCATACTCGTTTAGCATGTAAATTTATCTAAGTGAATGTGTCTTTGAGACACAAGATGAAGATAAAGAGGATGAAAGCGGTTCCTTATGCTTCGGCGAATAAGGAAGCTTAATCTAAAGAATACTATGAACGATGTTGGATATCTGTTTTGCTGAATGCATGAACAGTGGGTATCAACGAAACCCGGAACAAGAATATGAACTGTGGTAAGACATTTATAAAGTGCCTGAGAAGGACTGGAAATTATATGTGGACTTACTGGACAGATTCACTGCTTCTTGTGGATTACGTAGATTCGGATTTTTTAGTCAAAATTGGACGGTAGTAAATTTTCCTCAAAGGTTATGTGTTTAATTTTAGGAAGTAGAGTCATAATGTGGAGGAGTGTTGTATAGAAATATATTTCAAACTCCGGACTCCATCATGGAAAGATGATAAATTGGAGCCTATGAGGCAGCCAAAGTATCTATATGACTCTAGAGACTTCATGATGGACTTTGAAGTGTTTCTAAGTTTGCCCAAGGTAATCACAATTTACATGATGATATTGGTGCAGTTGCAAACTTGAAGAAATCACAAGTCCATAAGGCAATTAAACACATGGAGCGCGAGTACCACCTGTTACGAGAAATCGTATGATGAGAGGAAGGTTGTTGTCGCCTAGATTGCATCGGATGATGACCTAGTAAACCATTTACAAGGACCTTAAGGCGAGAGCTTTTAATGGTCGTGTAGTGGGAGTAGGAATCAGATGTATGGCAGAAGACATGACAGCATAGTCTTTTAGTATAAGTGGGAGATTGTTGGATTGTATACTAAAAGTCTAGCTTTAGTATGAACAATGTCATAACAATATTTGAAATGAGAATCATATGATCAAATGATTGCATCTTATATTTTATTTTATATGCATGATGCAATAGTCCATTTACTTTATACTGTAGATAATATGTGTGCGACAACACGCGGAAGATCATGTTATCGGTTTCTTTATAAAGTATAAACAGATGCTCACAACTGAGATAGACGGGGACTCTCTATCGGTATGGTTGTAGTGTGGTTTGGTATTAGCTTGTCTTGGCTATAGAAGCACGTTAGTGCACTTGTGTGTATTGAGCAGGACCGCCTGAGATCGTTCGACTTATACTGACTTATAGAAGAACTTGATCTCTGTTGTTATGGAAGTTTGTGCTCTTAATCCCTATACAATAACCTCGACACGTAGGGCAGTATGTATTTCTTTGATTCATCAATGGGTGAGATTTATAAGTATTAAATCAACAAACTCGGTGAGTTGGGAAATAGTGCTGTATCTATGGTGTGCTGTTGATTGTAGAAGGAATCCATGTCCGACTTAGGTTGATGATGTCCCCTTGAGGAGCTCATAAGGTTTATCATGTAAATCTTGCAAGTGGATTAATTTCCGGCATGATAATAAGGTTGAGTGGTACTACTCTCGGTTGAGATATTAATTAATTTGAGTTGTAGGTAACTTAATTAATTAATGGGCATTATATATCTTAAACATGGGGAGACAGTCGGGCTTATAATAAGGAGCCCAGAACATAATTTTGGGATTGGACGGGTAGTGCAGTAATAATATTTTAGTGGACTATATTATTATTATTGGATTTAATTAAAAGCTTTGGGCTAAGCTTGGTTAATTAAATTTAATTGAGGCCCAGTCCAATTTCTCCTCCTGGTCCCTGCTGTAGCCCAAGTATATAAGTCATCTCAGTGCTGGCAATTGGATCTTATGGTGAACACGATTCGAAAAGAAAACAAGTAATTAAAACAGCGGAAGCATAAAACGATTACCTGTCTTCTGGTTTGGCGTAGTGGATGATGATCTGAGAAGAACACCTCTTGTCTTCTGCAGTATTACCCAAAGTCAACTCTCTGGTGTTGTGTGGTCAACAATCCCCAGAGAGTTCTCAATCTGTTCCTGATCTCTTTCTACGTAAGAGGCGCAGAGTTAGGTTATTAGGAACTGAGACAACTTATATATACTTGGGCTACTGCAGGGACCAGGAGGAGAAATTGGGCTGGGCCTCAATCAGATTTAACTAACCAAGCTTAGCCCAAAGCTTTTAATTAAATCCAATAATAATAATATAGTCCACTAAAATATTATTACTGCACTACCCATCCAATCCCAAATTATGTTCTGGGCTCCTTCTTATTATGAGCCCGATAGTCTCCCCATGTTTAAGATACACAATGCCCATTAATTAATTAAGTTACTGACAACTCAAATTAATTAATATCTCATCCGAGAGTAGTACCACTCAACCTTATTATCATGCCGGAAATTAATCCACTTGCAAGATTTACATGATAAACCTTATGAGCTCCTCAAGGGGACATCATCAACCTATGACGGACATGGTTTCCTTCTACAATCAACAGCACACCATAGAGACAGCACTACTTCCCAACTCACCGAGTTTGTTGATTTAATTCATTTAAATCTCACCCATTGATGAATCAAAGAAATACATACTGCCCTACGTGTCGAAGTTATTGTATAGGGATTAAGAGCATGGACATCCATAATAACAGAGATCAAGTTCTTCTATATAGACAGTACAAGTCGAATGATCTCAAGCGGTCCTACTCAATACACGCTAAGTGCACTAATGTGATTCTATAGTCAAGACAAACTAATTCCAAATCACACTACAACCATACCGATAGATAGTCCCCGTCTATCTTGGTTGTGAGCATCTGTTTATACTTTATAAGGAAACCGATAATATGATCTTCCGCGTGTTGTCGCACAACATATTATCTACAGTATAAAGTAAATGGACTTTTGCACAAACAATTTATAATATGCAAAAACGTTTGATCATATGATTCTCATTTCAAATAAAATTGTTATTACATTGTTCAATATAAAAGCGAGGCTTTTAGTATACAAATCTAACAATCTCCCACTTATACTAAAAGACTACGCTGCCATATCTGCTGACACGCATCTAATCCCCATTCCTTCTACATGCCCATCGAACGCTTTCGCTGGAAGGCTCTTAGTAAAAGGATCAGCAAGGTTATCCTCAGATGCAATCTTAGCGACAACGACTTCCCCTCTTTTAACGATGTCTCGTATCAGGTGGTACTTGCGCTCAATGTGTTTACTCGCCTTATGGGCTCGTGGTTCCTTCGAGTTTGCTACTGCACCACTATTATCACAATAAATTGTGATCGCTTTGGGCAAACCAGGAATCACATCCAAGTCCATTAAGAAGTTCCTGAGCCATACTGCTTCTTTAGCTGCCTCAGAGGCTGCTACATATTCAGCTTCCATGGTGGAGTCCGCAACGCATTTCTGCTTTACACTCCTCCATATTACGGCTCCTCTTCCAAGAGTATACACATAACCCGAGGTGGATTTACTAGCATCCCTATCTGACTGGAAATCCGAATCAGTATAACCCAAAGGTAGCAAAGTATCTGCCCAGTAAACCAGCACATAATTCTTAGTTCTTTTCAGGTACTTTAAGATGTGCTTTACCGCAGTCCAATGCCCTTGTCCTGGATTACTTTGATACCTACTGACCATGCCCACGGCATAACAGATATCCGGTCTCGTACATAGCATAGCATACATGAGGCTTCCCACTGCCGAAGCATAAGGGACCAGCTTCATTGCCTCTATTTCATGTTGTGTCTTAGGAGACATTTCCTTAGACAGAGGTATTCCATGTCTGAAAGGTAGAAAACCTTTCTTGGAATCTTGCATGCTAAAACGAGCCAGGATTGTATCAATGTATGAAGATTGGGATAAGCACAACATTCTTTTCTTGCGATCCCTTATCAATTTGATCCCAAGAATGTGTCCGGCTTCTCCTAAGTCCTTCATTTCAAACTGCTTGGACAGCCATACCCTTACGCCCGATAATACCTTTACATTGTTTCCAATGAGCAGAATATCATCCACGTAGAGTACAAGAAATACCACTACGTTTCCGTCACACTTCTTGTACACACATGATTCATCCGGACATTGAATAAATCCATATGACTGGATTACTTCATCAAAACGGATGTTCCATGATCTAGAAGCTTGTTTCAATCCATAAATGGACTTTTTAAGCTTGCACACTAGATGCTCTTCGCCCTTAGCAATGAATCCTTCTGGTTGCTTCATGTAGATGTTTTCCTCAAGACTTCCATTTAGGAAAGCTGTCTTGACATCCATTTGCCATACCTCATAATCCATATGAGCAGCAATAGACAAAAGAATCCGGATTGACTTAAGCATGGCCACAGGGGAGAAGGTTTCCTCATAATCGATTCCTTCTTTCTGAGTATATCCTTTAGCCACAAGCCTTGCTTTAAAGGTTTCCACCTTACCGTCAGATCCTCTTTTTCTTTTATAGATCCACTTGCATCCAATAGCTTTTACACCATTGGGTGGTTCTACAAGCTCCCAGACTTGATTAGAATCCATGGATTCTATTTCAGATTTCATTGCATTTTGCCATAATTGAGCATCTTTATCTTGCAGTGTCTCGTTGTAATTCCATGGGTCAATTTCATGTTCACCAGGGACCAAGTCAGAAGACTCTCCCAATCCCATGAATCTATCTGGTTGTCTCACAACCCTCCCACTACGACGAGGCTCCACAGTTAATTATGTATCAGGTGTGACACGCGGTGCAGTGTCCTGTGGTATATCCTCTTGTACAGTTGGTATTATGTTTGGTGTTTCCCTTCTTACTTCTTCTAGAACAATTTTACTCATGGGTTTGTGATTCATTATATAATCTTCTTCCAAAAATCTAGCATTCGTGCTAACGATCACCTTTTGGTCCTTTGGATTATAGAATAAACCACCCTTCGTTCCTTTTGGATATCCTACAAACAGACAAACTTCTGTACGTGACTCTAACTTATCAGTATCCGTCTTTAACACATGTGCCGGAGCACCCCAAATCCGAAAGTGTTTCAAACTAGGCTTTCGCCCAGTCCACAATTCAATGGGTGTGGAAGCTACTGATTTAGAGGGTACTAAGTTTAGAATGTAAGTCGCTGTTTCTAAGGCATATCCCCAAAACGAATTTGGTAGTTCCGAATAACTCATCATTGATCTCACCATTTCCATAAGAGTCCTATTCCTTCTCTCCGCTACACCATTCTGCTGGGGTGTGCCTGGTGCAGACAATTGGGATTCAATCCCATTTTCTGATAAATAATTCCTAAACTCTCCCAAGAGGTATTCGCCACCACGATCAGATCATAGTGTCTTGATATATTTTCCAAGATGCTTTTCCACATCAGCCTTGTACTCTTTGAATTTATCAAAGCACTCAGACTTGCGGCGCATCAAATAAATATATCCATATCTTGATAATCGTCAATGAAAGTGACGAAATATTCAAAACCTCCTCTTGCCTGGACAGACATAGGACCACATAAATCGGAATGAACCAATTCCAACAAATCCTTGGCTCTATACCCCTTTGCCTTGAAAGGCCTTTTTGTCATTTTTCCTTCCAAGCAGGATTCGCAAGTTGGATAATTTTCCACTACTAATGAACTCAGAGGTCCATCAGCTATCAACCTTTGAATCCTACTTAAGTTAATATGACCAAGTCTTAGATGCCAAAGATATGTTTGGTTCATTTTTGAAGGTTCTTTTCTCTTATTAGTAGATGTATCATTCGTTTCAATTTGTTGCACTGTGGGAGAAATAGGATTAAGAGTGTACAAATTATCTATCAATGCACCATTACAGATAACAATTCTATTTTTCCTTATAACAACCTTGTCATTAAAAGAAACAGAATATCCATCCATAAACAATTTAGAAACTGAAATTAAATTCTTTCTAAAATGAGGTACATAAAGACAATTCCTCAAAACAAGAGTTTTATTCTTATTGAAAAATAAATGCACGTCTCCCACTGCGACAGCTGCTACTCTTGTAGCATTCCCCATGAGTATGGTAATCTCCCCATCACTAAGCTGCCGAGTTTGGTGGAACCCCTGCATAGAATTGCAGACATGATCAGTGGCTCCCGTATCTACACACCAAGTGTCAGCAGATACAGCCGCTAAACACGATTCAACAACTAGTATGTAAGACTTACCATTCCTGTTCCCTTTCAGAAGAGGGCAGTCAACCTTGTAGTGTCCCGGCTGCTTACATGTGAAGCACTTGCCTTTAGGTTTCTTGACCGCACCCGTCTTTGCCTTCACTTGGTTCACCGGTGCTGGATTCCCTTGCTTCTTCTTCTTCCTACCGCCTTTCGGCCTAGGATGAGAAGCATGTTCAGCAACATGAACCTGAGGTGGTCTACGAAACAGTTCTTCCGCTGCCACGAGTTCTATCATCAGTTCCGCCAACGAGTACAAATGTTTGTTCATACCATAGTTCAGGCGAAACTGCTCAAAACTCCTAGGCAAGCTTTGGAGTATAATATCGACCTGGGTTTCCCCATCGATTTCTGCTCCAAGAACTTCCAACTCATTGAGTTGGCCCATCATCCTAAGGACATGCTCCCTTACGGAAGTGCCCTCAGCCATTTTGGTGTTCATCAAGACCGACATGCCCTTTGACCTAGCAGGACGACTCTGATGACCAAAGAGTTCCCTAAGATTAAGCATCATATCATAGGCGGTGTCCATAGCTTGATGCTGAGTCTGAAGTACATTTGACATTGAAGCCAAAATATAGCACTTAGCCATCTTATCAGCTTTGACCCACCTATTATAAGCATTTCTTTGCTCTTCGGTAGAGGCATCAGTAGGTGCCGGAGGGCATTCCTCAGAAAGTACAAAGATGTAATCTTCAGCAGTTAAAACAATATCCATGTTACGCTTCCAGTCGACATAATTAGTGCCAGTAAGTTTGTGTTCTTTAAGTATGACAGAAAGTGAGTTCAAAGCCATTTGAAAAACCTGAGAATCATAAATAATAAACAGATCAAACACTTCGAATTTACCAATTTATATTGAATCCCTCAAAACAATATAAAACAAAATTCACCAACATCTCAAGCACCGTGGATTCGCATGCCACGTTAGTGTGGACGTATACAAACCCGAACATTTACAAGAGAAGGTTTTACCCATTAATTTCATTTATCAACCTAACTTTATGATAAAATAATTAATAGTCGGTTTCTTTTCAGCCATGCAAATATCAGCAGTGACTCCGTTGGGGAGGATACTGATTATTCACATCTAAGTGTGTACCATTATTTGATCCCAAGTCCATTGCGCAAGCTTGTGTGCCTTACAGTTGGAGAAGTACACACGCGCTTGGGTAACTTCCTACGATCATCATAAAGAAGTTTGTACTAGTGATCCGTGAATAAAACCCATCCGTTGTGGAGGAAGGCCTGTAGCCAACACGCAGGTTTACTCACATCACTTACAAACCAATAATGGAGGCCATGGGAATTTATTTACCAATCCCCTCTCCCACTTAGTTATTTAATACCGAGGGTTTTTGTCATGCATATAATATTAACAAATAAAATATACAATAAAGCATGCTTTAATCCAAGTAATTAAATTAAATAAATCACATAAAACATGCTTTACACATATATAACAATTAATCGTCATGTTAAACAATTAAATCAATTATATAATTCAATTAATTGCAAAATAAAGTTGGATCAAAAATTGGGCCTACCTATTCCAAATAAAATTAGCAATTAATGAGCAGCCATAATTATAAAAAAAAATTAAAGCCCATTAAGCCAGCCAATTTTATTTCTTTGGAACAAGCCCAATACATATCAAGGCCCAACACCACAAACAATTAATAAATAAACACATACAGGCCCAGCTGCTCTAATTAATTAATTACAACCCAGTAAGCCCATTACATAAAAAAAACAGGCCCAACAGCAATTAATAAAAAAAAACCAGCCCAGCCCAAACTCCAGAAACCCTAGCCTCTGCTTGCCGTCACTGCCGTCAGCAAGAGGCCACCGGCGCAGCTGTCGCCGCCGCCGGCTGTGCCGCCTTCAGCCCATCGGATTTCCGCCGTAAGTCCATCGCCGACTAGTTTCCAGCCGCGAATCGCCGCCGACAGCGCGACAAACTCCAACCAGCTGCCGAGACAACGCCGCAACCTATGCCCCACCGCCGTCACGGCTCCGCCCACAGCCCGCCGGAACAAAGCCACCTTCCATCAGAAGACTAAGCCCACAGCCGCGTCCGCCTTCCGGAAACAAGCCTTCAGTCAGCACATCTCCCGATGACACTTCTCGCCGCCGGCGCTGCACCATCGCGGGAACTTTCAGCGGCGCCAGGAATTCGCCGCCGACAGCGCCGGCTTCCATCCTCTCCGGCCGCCGCTGCTGTGAGCCGCCTCCTTCGATCTGAACACCCCAGACGCGCCTCGCCGCGAAGACGACGCCGCCGTCATCGCAGCGCGCCAGTCGAAGCATCAACCTTGACTTCTCCGCCTCGACCTCGTGCCGCCCTGACCGCCATCGCCGCTGCGATTCCACCCTGTCGCCGTCACCGATTCGATTGGGACAGACTGCCCACCTGGTACACTGCTCCCTATGCCGCCGCCGCCTATCGGTCTTCTGAAGACGCCGTAATCAGCGGCCTCCGCCCAGTCGCAACGAGAGAGAGAGGAGGAAGGGAGAGGGGGGGGTATGGTGGAGAGTGCGTGTGTGTTGAACAGCAGGGAGGAGGATTCTCGAAGTGTGTGCCAAATATTAATAATTAATCAATTAATATTACACACCATACAAACAAACATGCCTGACAGTCTACTCCATGTGAAAAAATCAGATTAAATCAAATAATCAATTAATCACATAATTCTTTACAAATCAGTTTCACCAAGAAACCATTGCTCTGATACCAATTGCTGGCAATTGGATCTTATGGTGAACACGATTCGAAAAGAAAACAAGTAATTAAAACAGCGGAAGCATAAAACGATTACCTGTCTTCTGGTTTGGTGTAGTGGATGATGATCTGAGAAGAACACCTCTTGTCTTCTGCAGTATTACCCAAAGTCAACTCTCTGGTGTTGTGTGGTCAACAATCCCCAGAGAGTTCTCAATCTGTTCCTGATCTCTTTCTACGTAAGAGGCGCAGAGTTAGGTTATTAGGAACTGAGACAACTTATATATACTTAGGCTACTGCAGGGACCAGGAGGAGAAATTGGGCTGGGCCTCAATCAGATTTAATTAACCAAGCTTAGCCCAAAGCTTTTAATTAAATCCAATAATAATAATATAGTCCACTAAAATATTATTACTGCACTACCCATCCAATCCCAAATTATGTTCTGGGCTCCTTCTTATTATGAGCCCGATAGTCTCCCCATGTTTAAGATACACAATGCCCATTAATTAATTAAGTTACTGACAACTCAAATTAATTAATATCTCATCCGAGAGTAGTACCACTCAACCTTATTATCATGCCGGAAATTAATCCACTTGCAAGATTTACATGATAAACCTTATGAGCTCCTCAAGGGGACATCATCAACCTATGACGGACATGGTTTCCTTCTACAATCAACAGCACACCATAGAGACAGCACTACTTCCCAACTCACCGAGTTTGTTGATTTAATTCATTTAAATCTCACCCATTAATGAATCAAAGAAATACATACTGCCCTACGTGTCGAAGTTATTGTATAGGGATTAAGAGCATGGACATCCATAATAACAGAGATCAAGTTCTTCTATATAGACAGTACAAGTCGAATGATCTCAAGCGGTCCTACTCAATACACGCTAAGTGCACTAATGTGATTCTATAGTCAAGACAAACTAATTCCAAATCACACTACAACCATACCGATAGATAGTCCCCGTCTATCTTGGTTGTGAGCATCTGTTTATACTTTATAAGGAAACCGATAATATGATCTTCCGCGTGTTGTCGCACAACATATTATCTACAGTATAAAGTAAATGGACTTTTGCACAAACAATTTATAATATGCAAAAACGTTTGATCATTTGATTCTCATTTCAAATAAAATTGTTATTACATTGTTCAATATAAAAGCGAGGCTTTTAGTATACAAATCTAACACTTAGTTCCTGTTAAACCTAAGTCAGTGCCTCATTTGACATACGGGAGAGAACAGAGAGCAGATTGAGAGAACTCTAGGGATTGTTGACCACCCAACACCAGAGTTGACTTTGGGACATACAGTAGAAGATCAGAGGTGTTCATCACAGATCTTCATCCTCTACATAAACCCAGAAGTACGGTAAACGTTTAATTGTTTCCGCTGTTATTGTTTACCTTAAATCCTAACGATCACGTTGATCCACACGATCCAATTGCCAACAGATAAGGCAAGAGAGTGGTATGATAAGCTAAAGGGAGACAGTTGCTCAAACTGGACTGAGTTGCAGCAGTTGTTCGTGGATCGATTTATGCCACCAGGAAAGGTTCTTTTACTGAAACAGGAGATCAATCAATTCAAGCAGTGGAGAGATGAGTCGTTTGGAGAGGCTTGGGAAAGGTTTACTGATGCGTTGAGGAGATGCCCACAGCATGGATTCAAAAAGTCTCAACTCATCAGTGTCTTCTATAATGGCCTTGACAACGAATCTAGAGTGTTGGTTGATGCTTCTGCGGGAGGAACAATTTTTGGCAAAACATCCAATGCCGTAGAGAAATTATTTGATGAAATCTCTATGAACTCTAGAGATTGGCCATCTAAAAGGGTCCGAGGGACTTACATACTTGGTAAAGTCGCACAGGTGGAACAGAAATTTTCTGAAGCTGATAAGAATGATAAGGTTGTCGCTCAATTGGAACAGATGAATAAGAACATGATTACTCTGATATCAGGTAATAATGGGGGAGGCAACCGAGGGTCTGCAAGTGATGATGTGGTGATGAACCTTCAAGAGGTCGAGGATGCTAATTGGGCTATAGGGCAGAGTCTTCAGGGTTCGAGAGCTCCTCAAAATTGGCAAGGAAATAGGTACCCTCAAGGTAATTTTAACCAGAGGAATATCCAAGGGGGAGGTTCTAATAATCAAGGAGGCAATTGGCAGAATCAGAGGCATGAGAACTTCTCTTATTCAAATCTGAATAATGCAGTTCCATATCCTCCTAATTTTGATCATGGCACTAAGACTGAAGAAGGGAAGTCCAGTATTGACGATGTGTTAGCAAGATACATGAAGAAGAATGATGCCGACATAAACAAGATCAATAACTGCATTGTTCTCATGGACTCGAATATGACCAAACAGAATGAGGAAGTGAACAAGCAGTTGAAGAATTTGTCATATAACATAGGGCAGATCTCCACTACAATAAATCAGCAGCAAGTGCAGTTGCAGAAAGGAAAGTTTCCTTCGGATACGGAAATCAACCCAAAGGAGAGTGTTAATGCGATCACGTTGAGATCTGAGAAGCATTGTAAAGGTCCAAAACTAATGCAGGACGTCACAGAACTTGTACAGAATAAAGCAGAACAGAAGCAGTACGAAACAAGGATGGAGCAGGACCGATTAGACGCCGCTCGGCTACCGGCTCGGCCCGAGCAGACTGTCGAGCAGGTTCAGATGCTACCGAGCGGGACTCTGGCTAGTTCCGACGTGTCTTCCAGTTCAGGTGGGACCCAGCTCAACACCGCTCGACTTCCGCTCGAGCCGAGCGAGCCGGCGAGCTGCCCTCCAGGGTTTTCTGCGCGTCCGAATTCTGTACAGAGTCAATCTGATCTGGAAATTTCTGATAAAAAGTGGCAGAGAGCGAAGAAATTGAGAGAAGCGGAACAGGTATTCGAGAAAGACAGTTTGGGACTTCCAATTACAAAGGTACCAATTCCTTTCCCTCAAAGATTCATGTCAAAAAGCCTTGATGAGAAGTTCCGTAAGTTCACTGATGTTATGAGGGATGTCCAAGTCAATATTCCTTTCTCGGAAGCATTGGAAGAGATGCCACATTATTCAAGGTTCATCAAGGAACTTATCTCCAGAAAGAGGAAGCTTAACAGTGTGGAGACAGTGAATTTGATAGAGAACTGCAGCTCTATTATTCAGAAAAAGCTTCCAGAAAAATTGAAGGATCCAGGGAGCTTCATCATTCCCTGTGAGATTGGAAAAGGGCTATCTAGGAGAGCACTGTGTGATTTAGGAGCCAGTATAAATTTGATGTCTTTATCAGTGTTCAAGAAGCTTGGTTTGGGGGAGTTGAAACATGCGTCTGTTGCCCTACAGTTAGCAGATCGATCATTGACATACCTCGAGGGAGTGATTGAAGATGTGCTAGTGAAGGTGTCGAATTTGACTTTTTCTGTGGATTTCCTTGTACTTGACATGGAGGATGAAAAGGATGGTGCGCCTCTGATCTTGGGGCGTCCATTCCTTGCAACTGGAAGGGCTCTGATTGATGTGTTCAAAGGAGAGTTGAGGCTTAGGGCTGATGATAAGGAGATTGTCTTTTCTTTGAACAAGGAGATGCAGTGGCCCACGGATCAGCAGCAGTGCAAGTCTGTGGATGTAGTGGACACAGAGCATGATGAGAACTTTATCCTTTCTGATGCAGAGTTTGAGAATTTGTCTAATGATGCATGTATTGATTATCTTGAGAAGCTATTTGCATTGGGCGATGCTAGTGTGAATCGAAATAAGAGGTCCACTATTGAAGTGCGGATGAAGCCTGCTGCTAAGGAAGAGAAGCAAAAGAGCCAAAGCATTGAAGTGGTAGAGGAGATCGCAGGACCAGGCGTATCTCTTACTTTTCCTACTACTAACTCTAATGAGATATTTGATAATCTTTTAGTTGCAGTAAAGATGGATGATCCATATCTGAAGCCTCCGAACATACCTCCGGATTTTTATTCTTATATTGATGTTGAAAATTCTAACTTGTTTGATCCTTATTTTGCTACGCAGGTTGAGCCTACAATTGAATGGAAGATTGACAAGAAGGAATCAAGCCAGTCATGGGAGGAAACAAATTTAAAGAGTCATATTTTAGTGACAAAGAAGGGTGAGATGTTTAGTACAGAAAATAAGAGAGGATGGAAGTACTTGAAAGTAAAGATGAGAGAAGACTATCCTCCGATCTAGTAGTTGGAAAGAGGTATTCCGTCGTGACTCTCCGACGTTAAACATGAGTGCTTGTTGGGGGCTGTCCCTTCCGTTTTATTGCTTTTATATGTCTGTGTTGGTGTAGGAGTTTTATTAGGTGTTGCTTGACTGCGGTAAATACTTCTTTGCAAACTTAGTTTCTCACTTCGTTTAATCTAAGTTTGGGGGGGTAACGTACATACCTTGTCTTGCAGTGTCGAAATAGAATTTTTACATTGTGTTGTTGCTTGGAGAGTCGATTTTTTGCGGATTCTTAATATTTTTGATTTATTTGAGAATATTGAGGGTTCGATTTTTTGCGATTTTTCAGGTTTCGTGTTTTGTTTTGTGTGTTGTTTGTTGGTCCTAGTGTTAGTATAGTCGATTTATGGATCTCTGTGATGTTTTTTTCAATTTTTCTTAGCACTTGAGGTTATTATATTATGTGGATGGACGAT
Organism: Pogostemon cablin; assembly: GCA_023678885.1. Lineage (NCBI taxonomy): Eukaryota > Viridiplantae > Streptophyta > Magnoliopsida > Lamiales > Lamiaceae > Pogostemon > Pogostemon cablin. The sequence goes on from CM043005.1 coordinate 11,298,861, forward strand.
ATTGGATTGTTGATTAGGAGTTCATGGTGGTATTCATAGAGTTATGTGTTATTGATTCATGCTGTATGATTGTACTTGACAAACAATTTGAGATTGTGCTTTGATATTAAGATGCTTGAAATTTATTTATGTGCATGAGAGATTAGCTATGTAACTTTATTATGATTGCTCGTTCATTCCTACAGCCATGTGGGATTTGAGCCTTTAGAAATCATGACAAATTGCATGATTCAGTTTATTCTTGTGAGTGTCGTTCATACACACGTATTCTAGAACTTGGCTTTATATCTTGCTTGAAGCTACGTGTTTAATTAGATGATAGGAAATGATCTTAGGCCTGCTAGCGCTTGGATCATTTGGTTAATGTGACCCGTTAGGGATTCATACGTTTCTATCACAGCGGAAGCAATAAATCATAGAAACGATTACCGTTCACCAAGGTATGTTGATGAAGATTGATTCTCGCAGGCAGCCTATGCAGTCCCACGAGAATGGCCATAACTTCCTCGTCTGATGTCAGAATTGAGTGATCTTTACGTTCAGATGATCCTCTCTTCGACAGATTTCCGTCAGTATATTGATCATCAAATTATAAGTAATTTACGATTTTATATAAATTTCGCAAGGCGGCAGACAGCAGCAGCAAACTACCTTCTGATCTTCTGCCGTATGTCCCAAGTCCGATCTCGACGTCGTGTGGGCGACGATCTACGAGACCTCCTCAATCTGCTCTCAACCCTCATCACACGTGAATAATCAGTTAGATTAGATTAGATTAGATTAGGGTTCCAGATAAGCTGAGGTGACTTATATACATGGGCTACAGCAGGGACCAGGAGGAGAAATTGGGTTGGGCCTCCATTGGGCTTAAGTATCCAAGCTTAGCCCAAAGCTTATACTTAAGTCCAATAATAATAATATATTCCACTAAAATATTATTATTGCACTACCGTACCAATCCCAAAATTACATTTTGGGCTCCTTCTTATTATGAGCCCGTTAGTCTCCCCATGTTTAAGATATACAATGTTCATTAATTAATTTAAGTTACTGGCAACTCAATTAATTAATATCTCATCCAAGAGTAGAACCACTCAACCTCATTATCATGTCGGAATAAATTCCACCTGCAGGGTTTACATGATAATCCTTATGAGCTCCTCAAGGGGACATCATCAACCTATGACGGACACAGATTCCTTCTACAATCAATAGCACACCATAGAGACAATACTATTTCCTAACTCATCGAGTTTATTGATTTAATTACATGTAAATCTCACCCATTGATGAATCAAAGAAATACATACTGCCCTACGTGTCGAGGTTATTGTATAGGGATTAAGAGCATGAACTTCCATAATAACTGAGATCAAGTTCTCCTATAAGTCAGTATAAGTCGAACGATCTCAAGCGGTCCTGCTCAATACACACAAGTGCACTAATTTGATTATATAGCCAAGACAAGCTAATACCAAACCACACTACAACCATCCCGATAGAGAGTCCCCGTCTATCTCGGTTGTGAGCATCTGTTTATACTTTATAAGGAAACAGATAATATGATCTTCCGCGTGTTGTCGCACAACATATTATCTACATTATAAAATAAGTGGACTATTGCATCGAACATATAAATAAATTATAAGATGCAATCATTTGATCATATGATTCTCATTTCAAATTAATTGTTATAACATTGTTCATACAAAAAGCTAGACTTTTAGTATATAATCCAACAATCTCCCACTTATACTAAAGACTATGCTGTCATGTCTTCCGCCATACATCTGATTTCCACTCCCACTACACGACCATCAAAAGATCTCGCCTTAAGGTCCTTGTAAATGGATTTACTAGGTTATCATCCGATGCAATCTAGGTGACAACAACCTTCCCCTCATCATACGATTTCTCGTAACAGGTGGTACTCGCGCTCCATGTGTTTAATTTCCTTATGGGCTCGTGATTCCTTCAAGTTTGCAAATGCACCAATATCATCAATATAAATTGTGATATCCTTGGGCAAACTTAGAAACACTTCGAAGTCCATCTTGAAGTTTCTAGAGTCATACAGATACTTTAGCTGCCTCATAGGCTCCAATTTATCATCTTTCCATGATGGAGTCCGGAGTCTGAAATATATTTCTATATAACACTCCTCCACATTATGACTCAACTTCCTAAAATTAAACGCATAACCTTTGAGGTGGATTTACTGTCGTCCCTATCTGATTTGAAAAATCTGAATCTATGTAACCCATAAGAATCAGTGAATCTGTTCGGTAAGCCCACATATAGTTTCTAGTCCTTTTCAGGTACATAAGTATATGTCTTACCATATTTCAACATTCTTATTTCGGGTTACCTTGATACCACTGTTCATGCCATCGGCAAAACAGATATCCAATCTTGTGCATAGCATTCCTTAGATTAAGCTTCCTCATTTGACGAAGCATAAGGAACCGCTTTCATCTTCTTTATCTACTTTTGTGTCACAAGACACATTCACTTAGATAAATTCACATGCTAAACGAGTAAGGATCGTATCATTATATGAAACTTGAGATAATCATAACATCCTTTCTTGTGATCCGTATTACCGTGATCAAAAGGATATTTTTGCTCTTCTTAAGTCCTTCATCTCATACCGCTTTATCAACCATACCCATACGCCCGACAAAACTCTTTCATTGTCTCCAATGAGCAAGATACTATCTACGTATAGTACAAGAAATACCACCACATTTCCATCACTCTTTTCAATACACAAGACCCATCCGATCATTGATTAGATCCATGTCACTGGATTACCTCATCAAAATGGATGTTTCATGATCTTGAAGCTTGCTTTAGTCCATGAATGGACACTTTTAAGCTTACTATCACAATGCTCTTAGCTTTTTGCAATGAATCACTCTGGTTGTTTCACATAGATGTTTCCCTTAAGACTTCCAATCAGGAAAGCTGTCTCGACATCTATTTGCTATCCCTCATATTTCATATGAGTAGCAACAAATAAAAGAGTCCGGATCAACTTAGGCATAACTACCGGCGAACAGGTTTTCTCATAATCGAACTCTTTCTTTCTGAGTATACCTTTTCGCAACAAGCTTGCTTCCAAGGTTTTCACCTTATTCTATGATCCTCTTTTATTCTTGCATGCCCGCTTTTAATGGCTTTTACGCCATTTAGCGATTCAACAAGCATCCAGACCTAATTTAAAATCCATCGATTCTATTTTAATATTCATTGCACTTTGCTAGGATTTGGCATTTCTAACTTGTAGTGCTTCGTCGTATCCGTGGGTCCATTTCATGTTTGCTAGGGACCAAGTCTCACGACTTTCCCAAAACATGTATCTTACAAGTTGTCGAAGAACCCTCCCACTACAACAAGGCACTACATGCAATTGTGCATCAGAAATGACACGCGTTGCAGTTTACCTTGTGGTATATCCTCTTGTACACCTAGTACTTATACTTTGTGTTTTTCCCTCTCACTTCCTTTAGAACAATTTATACATGGGTTTATGATTTAATACATAGTCTTTTTCCAAAAATCTAGTGTTTGTGTTAACAATCACCCTTCGATCTTTTGGACTAAATAAATCACCCTTCATTTTTCTAGGATATCCCACAAACAGACAAACATTCATACGAATTATTGTTTCTAGGGCATACCCATAAAATGAATTTAGTAATTCCAAATAATTCATCATCCATCTAATCATTTCCATAAGAGTGCTACACCTTCTAACCGCCACACCATTCAGCTGGGGTATGCCCGGCGTAAACAATTTGAGATTTAATCTCAACCTCTGATTAATAGCTCCTAACTATACTAAGAGGTACTCGTAATGACGATTAAATCGTCATTACTTGATATATTTTCCATGACGCTTCACTGTACCAGCCTTGCAATTCTTGAATTAATCAAAGAACTTAGACATGCAGTGCATCAAATAAATATATCGGTATCTAGAATAATCATCGATTGATGAATATTCATATCCACCTCTCATTCGGACAATCTTAGGACCACATAAATCATAATGAACTAATTCCAACATATATATCTTTGGTTCTGCACCCACTTTGCCTTGAAAAAGCAATTAGTCATTTTTTACTCCCAAGCAAGACTCGAAAGTCAGATAGTTTTCACTTCAGATAAACCTAAGGGTCTATCGGCTATCAACTTTTGAATCCTACTCAAGTAAAATGATCTAGTCTTAGATGCCAAATATATGTTTAGTTCATATCCGAAGGTATCTTTCTCTTACTAAGATTAGAAGATTCATTATTAATTATTATTTGTTGCAACTGTGGAATATACATGATTTAGGAGTATACAAATTGTTCACCAATGTACAATAACAGATTACAACTCTATCCTTCATTATAATGATCATGTCATTTAAATGAAATGGAGTATCCATCTATTAATGCATAGAAACTGAAATCAAATTCTTTCTATGAAAACGTACGTAAAACAATTTCTCATCAAACGTCTACTCATATCATTAGATAAATAGACAACTCCCACTGCAATAGCCACTACTCTTGTAGTTTTACCCATGTCATAACAATCTTATCTTCACTTAGTAATAAACATTTAGTGATTCCAGTATCTACACACTTCGTGTTAGTAAATGCCATCATTAATCATGTTTTAAACAACTAGTGAATAAGATATAAAACTTGTTCACATTATGATGAAAATGGCTTTCCTTTGCCACATGTTTTGCCAGAAGTTTTCCACCGTATACATCCTATTGTAATTCAGGTGGAACTTACTCAAAAACATCTAGGCAATTCACGAAGAATTAAATTGATCTAGGTTTCCCTTCAATTTATACTCCATGCTTTCCCAATTCATTCATCAAATTAAATCATGATCTTCTGCCTTTTAACTTACTCAAGTATCCGAAGAGTTACATGAGACTATCATATTTCTATGAACCTCTCATCTCTTCACTAGAGACTTTAATAGGCATAATGAGACGTCCCTTGTGAGAACACACATGTATTTTCTTAAGCAGTAAAATTCAAAACCAAGAATCTTTTCTAATCATCTAATTTGGACAAGTAAATATAATTCCTTTTAGTTAATAATAAGTGAGATAAAACCATTTGAAAATCAGAGAATCACAAATAAATATACCGATCAAAACTTCAAATTTTATTCTTTTATATTGATTCCCTCAAAATAATATAAAAATAAAATTCACCGACATCTCAAGCACCGTGAGTCTGCAAGCCACGTTAGTGTGGACGTTTACAAACCCAAACATTTACAAGAGAAGGTTTTACCCATTAATTTCATTTGTCAACCTAACTTTATGACAAAATAATTAATAGTCGGTTCCTCTTTAGCCATGCAAATAATAGCAGTGACTCCGTTGGGGAGGATACTAGCGCGAGCTTGTGTGCCTTACAGTTGGAGAAGTACACACGCGCTCGGATAGCTTCCTACAATCATCAATTATAAGTTTGTACCAGTGAGCCCCACATAAACTCATCCGTTGGGGAGGAAGGCCTATTGCCAACACGCAAGTTCATGTGCCACATTACAAACAATAATTATGTAATGAAGTCTGTACCAGTGATCCGTGAATAAACTCATCCGTTAGGGAGGAAGGCCTATTGCCAACACGCAAGTTTACTCACATCACTTACAAACCAATAATGGAGGCAGCGGGAATTTTTACCAATTCACTCTCCCACTTAGTTATTTAAGACCGAGGGTTTTTACATGCATATAATATTTCAGAATAAAATATGCAACCTAGCATGCTCATACTTCCAAATATATAACAATAATTGACCAATAAAATAATTATAGCAGTTATATATAAGGAAATAAATTGCCAAAAATAAGTTGACTTGATCAACACTCCAACATACATGCATATAATATACCAAATATAATACGCAATCTAGCATGCTTCTATTTAAGGCAATAAATCATAGAGAATCATGCATACATATATAACAATAATCAATTAATAAATCAATTATAACAGTTATATAACAGCGAATTTGATTGCTCGCCACCAATCACGAATGCGGACAACTGCGATGGGGATCGACCTCTCTGCAGCCTGCTGCACCACTCTGGCACCCTGCCCGATCATATTGTGAAGACTCACGCGGAACCTGATGCAGACCAGTCGAACTTGATGCAAACCCGCTCGAACCTAGTGCAGAGTCGATCGAACCTGATGCAGACCAATCGAATCTGATGTGAATCTGCTCGAACTTGGTACATCATTGATCGAACCTGATGCAGACCAACCGAACCTGATGCAAATCCGCTCGAACCTGGTGTAGCATCAATCGAACCTGATGCAGACCAATCGAACCTGATACAAATCCGCTCGAACATGGTACATCATCGATCGAACCTGATGTAGACCAATCGAACCTGATGCAAATCTGCTCGAACCTGGTGTAGCATTAATTGAACCTGATACAAATCCGCTCGAACTGTCGCTCGTCCAAGGGCCTACTTGCACGGAATCAAGTTCAGCCCAACGCGCAACATCAAACTACACCAACTGTCGTTCAGGGTTCGCAACCGTAGGAACCTGGGAATCCAATCTCCACCGTCCAGAATCTACGCCTGTGAGTTTTGAACATGCTTCCAAATTACAGGTCGATCCAACGGTTAGATTGTGAGAAATAGCTCTTTTCCCTCGACTGCGCAGAACAGAATCGCCCAAAAAACTGCTTCTGTTTTTGGCGTATTCCTGACTACACAAAGCTCCAAATACGATCTTCACCGTTCAAAATGTACATCCACAAAATTCGAACGTGCTAACAAAAATTCAGCTTGATCCAACAGTTGAAACTTCAGTAATTGCATCTGCAATATCACGTCGCTGGATTTTCTCTCAATTTCTTCCTTCCATGTGAAATTGACGAACAGTTTTCGTCGAATCCTTTCACACACAACCATCAACGAACAGATATGATATAGGGTATATTTCACATAGGGATATTCATGGTTTGCGCAGTAAAACCAAAACCCTAAACATGCGATCCTAATTTAGAAAAATTAATCACATAAACCCTAGCCTAACGTGTCACGCTTCACCACGAAACCAAAGCTCTGATACCAATTGCTAGCGCTTGGATCATTTGGTTAACGTGACCAGTTAGGGATTCATATGTTTCTATCACAGCGGAAGCAATAAATCATAGAAACGATTACCGTTCACCAAGGTATGTTGATGAAGATTGGTTCTCGCAGGCAGCCTGTGCAGTCCCACGAGAATGGCCATAACTTCCTCGTCTGATGTTGGAATTGAGTGATCTTTACGTTCTGATGATCCTCTCTTCGACGGCTTTCCGTCAGTATATCGATCATCAAATTCTGAGTACGTTACGATTTTATATAAATTTCGCAAGGCGGCAGACAGCAGCAGCAAACTACCTTCTGATCTTCTGCCGTATGTCCCAAGTCCGATCTCGACGTCGTGTGGGCGACGATCTACGAGACCTCCTCAATCTGCTCTCAACCCTCATCACACGTGAATAATCAGTTAGATTAGATTAGATTAGATTAGGATTCCAGATAAGTTGAGGTGACTTATATACATGGGCTACAGCAGGGACCAGGAGGAGAAATTGGGTTGGGCCTCCATTGGGCTTAAGTATCCAAGCTTAGCCCAAAGCTTATACTTAAGTCCAATAATAATAATATATTCCACTAAAATATTATTATTGCACTACCGTACCAATCCCAAAATTACGTTTTGGGCTCCTTCTTATTATGAGCCCGTTAGTCTCCCCATGTTTAAGATATACAATGTCCATTAATTAATTTAAGTTACTGACAACTCAATTAATTAATATCTAATCCAAGAGTAGTACCACTCAACCTCATTATCATGTCGGAATAAATTCCACCTGCAGGGTTTACATGATAATCCTTATGAGCTCCTCAAGGGGACATCATCAACCTATGACGGACACGGATTCCTTCTACAATCAACAGCACACCATAGAGACAACACTATTTCCCAACTCATCGAGTTTGTTGATTTAATTACATGTAAATCTCACCCATTGATGAATCAAAGAAATACATACTGCCCTACGTGTCGAGGTTATTGTATAGGGATTAAGAGCACGAACTTCCATAATAACTGAGATCAAGTTCTCATATAAGTCAGTATAAGTCGAACGATCTCAAACGGTCCTGCTTAATACACACAAGTGCACTAATGTGATTCTATAGCCAAGACAAGCTAATACCAAACCACACTACAACCTGTTGGATTGTATACTAAAAGTCTAGCTTTAGTATGAACAATGTCATAACAATATTTGAAATGAGAATCATTGATCAAATGATTGCGTCTTATAATTTATTTTATATGCATGACGCAATAGTCCATTTACTTTATACTGTAGATAATATGTTGTGCGACAATACGCAGAAGATCATATTATCGGTTTCCTTATAAAGTATAAACAGATGCTCACAACTGAGATAGACGGGGACTCTCTATCGGTATGGTTGTAGTGTGATTTGGTATTAGCTTGTCTTGGCTATAGAATCACATTAGTGCACTTGTGTGTATTGAGCAGGACCGCCTGAGATCGTTCTTCTTATACTGACTATATAGTAGAACTTGATCTCTGTTATTATGGAAGTTCGTGCTCTTAATCCCTATACAATTACCTCGACACGTAGGGCAGTATGTATTTCTTTGATTCATCAATGGGTGAGATTTATAAGTATTAAATCAACAAACTCGGTGAGTTGGGAAATAGTGCTGTATCTATGGTGTGCTGTTGATTGTAGAAGGAATCCATGTCCGACATAGGTTGATGATGTCCCCTTGAGGAGCTCATAAGGTTTATCATATAAATCTTGCAAGTGGATTAATTTCCGGCATGATAATAAGGTTGAGTGGTACTACTCTCGAATGAGATATTAATTAATTTGAGTTGTCAGTAACTTAATTAATTAATGGGCATTGTATATCTTAAACATGGGAAGACTGTCGGGCTTATAATAAGAAGGAGCCCAGAACATAATTTTGGGATTGGACGGGTAGTGCAGTAATAATATTTTAGTGGACTATATTATTATTATTGGATTTAATTAAAAGCTTTGGGTTAAGCTTGGTTAATTAAATTCAATTAAGGCCCAGCCCAATTTCTCCTCCTGGTCCCTGCTGTAGCCCAAGTATATAAGTCATCTCAGTTCCTGTTATAAAAAAAAAGTCTGTGCCTCTTTTGACACACGGGAGAGAACAGAGAGCAGATTGAGAGAACTCTGGGGATTGTTGACCACCCAACACCATAGTTGACTTTGGGACATACGGTAGAAGATCAGAGGTGTTCTACACTGTTGTTCATCCTCTACATCGACCCAGAAGTACGGTAAACGGTTTAATTGCTTCCGCTAATTTTGTTTACCTATTTTTCCTAACGATCACGTTGATCCGCACGATCCAATTGCCAACACAACCATCCCGATAGAGAGTCCCCGTCTATCTCGATTGTGAGCATCTGTTTATACTTTATAAGGAAACAGATAATATGATCTTCCGCGTGTTGTCGCACAACATATTATCTACAGTATAAAGTAAGTGGACTATTGCATCGAACATACAAATAAATTATAAGATGCAATCATTTGATCATATGATTCTCATTTCAAATTAATTGTTATAACATTGTTCATACAAAAAACTAGACTTTTAGTATACAATCCAACAAGGCCATCTTTGTTATTTATTAGTCACTAGCCAAATTATTATCCTACCTATTGAAATTATCCGTAGTTAACCCTTTTGAGCCTAAAAGCCTTATTTTTGTGGAAGCCTACATGATTAGCCAATTGATCCCTTTGTTAGCCTTTAAAAATCTCTACCTAGTAGAGAGTTGAAGGAGACAATTTGGTATCTTGAGATGAAACATAAAAGGAGAATAAGTTGGAATTGATGAAAATTGTTGAAAAGAGTGGTTAAATTGTTGCATAAAGGGGTAGTGCCCGAAAGTGGTACCCCATGAAAAGGGAAGTGCCTGAAACTGGTACCCTTATTTGAAAAAGAAAAAAAAAGAGAAAAGAAAAGAGGGAAGAAGAAAAAAATTTTCAAGTAAGGATGTGGTGTTCAAAAGTGAAGGAGGAATCAAATTGCAAGAAGCATTGAAGAGCGTTGAAGAAGAAAGAAGAAAGTAAAGCTGTTTGTTGAAAAGCTGTAAGTCTTCTTTGATTCTGTACTAGTGATTGAGTCATGATATCCATATATTTCCTACCTTTACCAAAGAGCCAACATTACAACCTAATGCAAGACCTTTGTGATCCTATTGTTGAAATTATTCATTTAGTCGAGAGTTGAGATGATTGCCAAGCTTATGGTTACGCGTGTGTTTGAATTGACTTTGAGTGTAAACACCTTACCCTGAAGTGTATATCTCACACTTGAGCGATGAGCGTAAATACTACCCGTGAGAATGGTGGATGAGCATTCCGAAAAAGTGAAGTAGTTGATTTGAATTGTATGTTCTTAGATGGATGGTTGTCTTAGTATTTGAAGTATGATTTTTGAATTGTTATATTTTCTTGGATGTGAAGTTGTGAAATTTCCTCTCAATTACTCTATTGGTTTTATATGTCGTTGCCTCGGGACGAGCAACAGGTAAGTTTGGGGGTTTGTTGAGAGTGGAATTTCACGTATTTTAGGTCTCACATTACACCGTTTTTGATAGAATGTGGCCATGATTTTGTATAGAATGACATGGTTTTCATATCTTGCATAATTAAGATGCTACTAAGGTGTTTTGTTGAGTTTTGAAGGGTAAAACATGATCAAAAGTTCAAAGTTGGAATGAGGAGTGAAAGTGAGAAGGAATGCTGAAAAATACAGTCCATGTTGCACAAATTTCTGTATTCTTATAGAAGTCCGAATTAATCATATGATATATGGTTGGAAAGCCACAGAAGAGAGAGTCATTTTGATGTAAAGAACATCCTAATTGGATTCCAAACGAGAAAGTTATGATCAAAGTGCTAACGTCGCACATGCTGTACCGAGCAGCCAATTTGCATGACTTTTTACATATTCAAATGTTGGAGTTTCTGAGAGTTCTTTATATGGATAGAAAGCCAAGGAAAATAGGAACGCGTGAGCGCAAATATCAATCAAATTGGAGTCCGTATGCTCAAAACGGTGAAATCGCGCAGCGCAATCTCCGCAGCTCGAGAGGTCGCTCGGCCCGAGCGGAACCCTCAGTTTGCGAATTTCCAGCCGAGTGGGGTGCCTTCAGAGCCTACACGACGTTGACGTTTCACCCATATGCTGCTAGGCAGGTTTGGGGGCCGCTCGGCCATGAGCTCGGCTCGAGCAAGGTGCCGAGCGGTCCAGTTCAGGGCCCAGACGGGGCCTGTTCAATGCAGCAGTGTATATATACCCTCAAATCGCTATTCTGAAGCAGTTTCGATCGCGAAAAAGCCCTACATCAGTCCTAGAAATAATTGGGGAGATCGAGACCCAAATTGGAGAGAACCCATCAATAATCCATCATCAATTCACACCTCCAACACTTCCATATCAGATTGACAACCTGATTTCACCATCCATCCACTTTCAAGAGGGTTCCAAGTACTAATTGAGGGAGAATCGAGCAATTGGAGAGACGGAGAAGGAACAAAAGACTACGTCTACACTAGGGTTTCATAATTCCTTTCTTTTCCTTCCTTTTACTTTGATTTTTGGTATGAATTGCTTAGCCATGATTGTTGCTTGTGACCTCATGGGCTAATTTTATATACATTCCTAAGGTTTGATGGATTGATTTAATTGATTTGGGGATTTAGACCAAAGATTGGGATTTTATGCAGTTGAGCTTTTGATTTTACTTATTTTATTAAGACATGTTTTTCTGCTTCGTAACGTCTTCATAATATATTCATGACATCCGCTATAATGCTTGGATTATTATGTTAGCTTGTGTGCGTTCATGATTGGTATTGTCTATCTGTTAGGGATTAGAGTAGCTCCGCTATAAGCACTTTAATTCCATGAACTGGTAAATCAAATACTTGATTAGTTTAGTGGAACAATGCAATTAGACAATCAAGTAGGAAGTGAATAGAACTTGTAGTAATTCCAGAAAATATCTTGTTAGCCGGACTTACCATCCGGAGGTATTGTTGCTTGCTTTGATTAGTATCTAGGAATAAGGCTTGGTAATATTTGCGCACCTTAGGATTTAAACCAGATTATACTGTTAGCTTAGAATCGAATCATATTCGGTGGGATAACAGGGATATGTGGTGTATTTTCAGTGAAACTGCATGAATGAACAATCGTAAGTTTAATAACCCAAATTAATTGGTCTCTACCTGATACCTTAGAACTGTTCGTTATCTCTTGATTAGAAACTTACTTTTATTTTTCCTTGCTTTTAATTAATTCAGCTATTTAATATTTTGTTATTTAGATTAATTCTCTACAAACATTGGAAATTGGTTACTCAATTATGATTAATTAGTAATTCATAGTAAATAAATAATTAACTGTCTTAGCGGGATCGATAATTTAACTTGGGTACTTGCTACTACAATTGACATCCTTATACTTGAGGATTTAATTATAGTGCACAGAAAAAGCCTATCAGCCACCTTATGGCCGTGTGACAGAGCACGACTCGTGCTGTGTAAAATCCTGGAAAAAAAATCAGAATCCTTCTAGAAGCATCCAAAGGGGTATAAATACCCAATACTTCAATATGTGAGGGAAGATCCGAAATCCACTCTTCCACACACACCTCACACACCTTTTCCTCCATTTTTCACCTTCATCTTCATCCATTCACCATCCATTGGATCTACAATCATCCTACTATCAAAATCATCATCCAATTGAAGAAAAGAAGCAAGGAAGAGAGGAAGATAACAAGGGAAGGAAGGAACTCACCATTGAAGTGACATCAAGGGAGTTTCCATTCATTTCTTGTATTAAACCTCATAGTTTCATCATGTTTTGTAAGGATATTAATGTCTATGTTCATTTCCTTCTTAATATGGTAGGCTAATCTCCCTTGTGAGATTAGCAACATGATAGTTGTTGGATAATTTTGGGGATTTGTGTATTTAAGTTCATATGTTGATTGGATCTATGATTTTCTACCATTGATTATTAATTGCTTGAATTGTATTGATGATTTGTGTGTTTAGTTGTTCTAGATATGTGATTAGATTGAGAAATCAATTATATGCTTAGGATAATTAAGTGAATCATTTCATCAAACACTTCATGTGCATTATAGATTGTGAAGAGATTGAGAAGTCCTTCATAGTTTAGAACCCTTTGGTAGGACATGTGATTGGTTTGATCGAGAGATTGATTAATTGTGTGAAGGGACTCTCATTTAAGCTTAGTACCTAGTTGGAATTGTTTAAGTGAGAACCAATCCATTGAGCTATTTGATATTCATATCCTATCCATCTCGAGAGGGAGTTTAGGTGATCTTAGTGTTGGCCCCTAGTCTTCAATCCATGATACATATGAATTTGATTCATAATTCCTAAAATTATCACTTCTTGATTGTTGTTAATCTCACTTTTAATCAATTTGGTAAACCACTTTCCATCCATCCATCTTGTTGATTGATCATTGCTTGCATTTGATTACTTGTCATTTAATTGTTTGCAACCAATCTTATTGATGATTCGTCTCTATAAAATTACAACAAACGTGAGATCGCTTAAGCACTAGTGCCTACCTCCCTTGGGTTCGATAATTTCTTGAATTGGTCATTCTCCACTAAACTATGGCTAATCAAATGGCGCCGTTGTCGGGGAGGCAACGGTTGCTAGTAGCTTGAAGAAGGATCGTTTTGAGTAATCTTAATAGAGACATTATTTTATTTTATTTTTACTTGTATTTGGTTTGTGAAACTTTGTTCTAACTTCTCTCATTTTTGAAGGTATATGCAAACAAGATCCAAGGGGAAACAAGTAGAACCTATTGATTTGGAGATTGAGCATACTTTAAGGAGAAGGAGAAGGGAGAACAAAACCAAAAATAGTAATTCAATGGAGAATTTTCAAGAAGATAATCGTGTGGAGATAGAGCATGATGGGGAAGGACGACACAATATGAACGTGCAAGACAACGCATATCAATTCAATGAGAATCCTCCTCAACAAGCCTATCAAAATCATGGACCTATGAACAACCAAGCTTTTCTTCAACAAATGGTGCAACAAGTTATAAGGCAACAAGGCTTTCAACAAGCTTATGCTCCTCCACAACAAGCTTATGTGCCACCACCTCCACCTCCGGTGCAACATGGAATGCAAAATGATCAAAGGGTGATCCGGGATTTCTTCATGCCGAGGACAATGCCACAAATGATGGGACCACAAATTCATGCCAACAACTTTGAATTTAAAATGGGCTTGATTTCATTGGTGAGAGAGCAACAATTTAGTGGAACCCCGAATGAAGATCCTAATGCTCATCTAGCCCAATTTGTGGAGATTGCCAACACCGTGAAGATGAACGGGGTGAGTGAAGATTGTATCAAGATGAGGTTATTTCCGTTCTCGTTGAGGGATAGAGCTCGAACATGGCTCTCCACTATTACACCGGGTACGTGCAAGACTTGGGACGAGCTAGCACAAATATTTTTGAACAAATATTTTTCACCTTCCAAGACGCTTCAAATGAAGAGCTTGGTCACTCAATACAAGCAAATGCCTCAAGAGAGTTTTTATGAAGCGTGGGAAAGGTTTAAGGATATGCTATGCAAGTGTCCACAACATGGTTTCCTGGAGAATCAATAAGTTGGATTTTTCTATCAAGGACTTGTGAATGGGCAAAGTGTGCTTGTTGATGCTTCGGCGGGTGGATCCGTACTTGGAGTAACTCCGGAAAGGGCCATAAAAATTTTTGAAGAGATTGCTACAAATGTGTACCAATGGCCATCGGAGAGGGTAAGTAGATGCTATGGATTTGAAAGTTTTGATCAAGGGCAACTATATAATGTGAAGAGTGTAAGTGTTGAACCAAGTATGCCAAGCATGGAAAAGATAGTGGCGGAAGTCATTAAACAAATGAGCTTGAATCAAAGTGTGAACAATCAAGGAGCGAATATGGTTGAGGGGCTACAAAGTGAGCAAGGTGTGCTTCCTCCGAATGTAGTGAATGGAGAACAATGGGCCAACTCTATGCCATGTGTGGAAGATGTGTCGTACATGCAAGGAAAAAATTGCCAAGGGAATTTCCAAAACAATTACCAAGGTAATTTCAACCAAAGTCAAGGAAACTATTCACCAAGGCAAGGGGCTTTAATGGTCAAAGTAGTAGAAGCTCATACCCACAACAACAAAGGCAAAGCAACTTCTCTTACTCTAATCCGAGCAATGTGGTTGCGTATCCTCCGGGATATCAACTGGGAGCTAAGGCACCGAACAATGAGGGAAGAGCATCAACCGATGAGCTAATTGAACAATTGATTGCATCAAACAAAGCTAGAGATGAAGCTAATGAAAGAAGATTCAAAGCTATGGAGGAAAATAATGAAAGAAGATTAAAAGCTATTGAGGAAAATAGTGATAGAAGATGCAAAGCTTTGGAGTATAATGTTGGACAAATGGCAAGTTCATTGAGTGCTCAACAAAAAGGAAAGTTCCCGGCCACAACCGAAGTTAATCCAAAGGCTCAATGTTTGTTGGTTGATATGAAAGAGGAACGAAAGGTTGAAGAAGGGTTGGTGGAAAGCAAGGTTGTTGAAGAAATGAAAGAAGAGCAAAAGCCTAAATGGATACCTAAGTGGAAAAGGGTGCAAAAGGATAAGGAAGTTGAGGAGAAGATCAAAGAAGAGGATTACAAACGTAACTATTAGGGTATTCCGATCACTCCATTCCCTATTCCATATCCACAAATGTTTGTAAAAGAGGAGAAGAAAAAGGAATTTGCGGAGTATGTCATGTCGCTCAAGAAGAAGTATGAAGAGAAAAAGAAAGAGGAGCAACCCGAAATGAGTAAGTTGATGCAAAAAGGGGGACCTACGAAGGTTGGTGATCCGGGGAAGTTCATAATCCCTTGTGATTTTGAAGGAAAAAGCACCCTTGATGCATTGTGTGACTTGGGGGCAAGTGTCAACGTGATGTCTCATGCCACTTTAAAGACCTTGAAATTGGAGAGCTAAAGCCTACGACTATCCATCTTGAAGTGGTGAATGGCGAGGTAGTGAAGCCACTTGGGATTGTGGAAGACGTTGAGGTCAAAGTGAAGGGGTTAGCTTTTCCGGTTGATTTCATGGTGTTGGAAGTAAAGGCGGACCCTCGAGTTCCACTCATTTTAGGAAGACCATTTCTAGCCACCGGAAGAGCAAAGATTGATGTTGGTGTTGGATTGTATACTAAAAGCCTAGTTATAGTATGAACAATGTTATAACAATATTTGAAATGAGAATCATTGATCAAATGATTGCATCTTATAATTTATTTATATGCATGATGCAATAGTCCATTTACTTTATACTGTACATAATATGTTGTGCGACAACACGCGGAAGATCATATTATCGGTTTCCTTATAAAGTATAAACAGATGCTCACAACCGAGATAGACGGGGACTCTCTATCGGTATGGTTGTAGTGTGGTTCGGTATTAGCTTGTCTTGGCTATAGAATCACATTAGTGCACTTGTGTGTATTGAGCAGGACCGCCTGAGATCGTTCGGCTTATACTGACTTATAGAAGAACTTGATCTCTGCTATTATGGAAGTCCGTGCTCTTAATCCCTATACAATAACCTCGACACGTAGGGCAGTATGTATTTCTTTGATTCATCAATGGGTGAGATTTATAAGTATTAAATCAACAAACTCGGTGAGTTGGGAAGTAGTGTTGTATCTATGGTGTGCTGTTGATTGTAGAAGGAATCCATGTCCGTCATAGGTTGATGATGTCCCCTTGAGGAGCTCATAAGGTTTATCATGTAAATCTTGCAAGTGGATTAATTTCCGGCATGATAAAAAGGTTGAGTGGTACTACTCTCGGACGAGATATTAATTAATTAGAGTTGTCAGTAACTTAATTAATTAATGGACATTGAATATCTTAAACATGGGGAGACTATCGGGCTTATAATAAGAAGGAGCCCAGAACATAATTTTGGGATTGGACGGGTAGTGCAGTAATAATATTTTAGTGGACTATATTATTATTATTGGATTTAATAAAAGCTTTGGGCTAAGCTTGGTTAATTAAGTTCAATTGAGGCCCAGCCCAATTTCTCCTCCTGGTCCCTGCTGTAGCCCAATATATAAGTGAACTCAGCTTCCTGGAACCCTCAGATTATTCCTGCGCCTCTTTTGGTGAGAGAAGGGAAGAGAAGCAGATTGAGAGATCCTGCAGACTGTTGCCCACACAACAGTAGGATCACACTTGGGACATACAGTAGAAGATCAGAGGTAGTTCTCTGCAGTTCATCCTCTACACCAACCCAGAAGTACGGTAAACAAACGTTTTAATTGCTTCCGCTGATTTTTGTTTACTCGTTGTCCTAACGGATCACGTTGAGCCGCACTATCCAATTGCCAACAATTGGTATCAGAGCTTTGGTTTCGTGGTGAAACGTGAGACATTAGTAGTTAAGTTTTGTGCCTTACGTGTTAATTGTCGTATCGTAAGCATGTATAAATAGGCTTCTGTGATTATGTGAAATAATCTGTTGATTATTGTATGAAGAAAGCATGAGATTTGGGGTTTGAATATTTTCTATCATTCATGAAATCCATATCTGCTTTGTGTTATCGTTGTTATTCGAATACGAAACAACAAATACATACGGTTGTGAGCGACAAAGAAAGAAAGCCAAAAACACACACGACTGCATACAAAGCTGAAACCAACTCGCCATCGTTGACGCCATCCGACAACACAACCACGGCAGAAATCGTATACAGTGGTGAAAGCCTTACGGCTGAACGGATGGTACGACTGGAATGTGTGGGCAAGCAAGGCAGATTCACGGCAATCTGATGGCGACTGACGGAGGGCATCGTGGCAACTGTCTACCGCTGACCGGTGCTGTTCAGGTATTGGATGCGGAGTTAGGCGATGCTGTTCATCGGAGGCGACATGACCGATTCGGCGAGCCTTGGCACAATCGTTTATCGTCTGATGATGGCCTGATGGAAGCCGATTGAGAGCAGCGCTGATGCGTGCAGAGTCACGGCTAGAACAGCCCCCTCTTGGCGAGGTCGTCGAGGCCTGATGGCCAGTGGACTGTCGGCTCATGTCCGGCAGTAGCTGTGGGCGCGGCGCGGACGATGGAGGCTGGGGTGCCAGCGGTAATGGATTGAAGTCGGCGATAGCTCCGATGGCTCTGCGCGACGGCGTCGCTGATGGACGTTCACGGCGGGATGAATTGGTGGCGGCAGAAGGGTCGACGGCGTGACGACGGTGGCTGATGACTTGCAGCGATGTCAGAGGTGACTCAGCAATGCTTCCGGTCGACTCTGAAACTGCTTCCGGGCGAGCTTTTCTCAGTCCCGGTCGCGACCGCCATTGTTCAGGGTGAGAAGGGGAAGAGCAGTGGCTGGCGCGACGTTCAGAGATTTCAGACCTTGACCGCAGACTACGGGCGAGGCGATGGTGGTCCCCAGCTAGTCGACTCGACGTTTTCGGTGCGGTCAGAGGCTCGATTCCGGCTTACCAGTCTGGACAGTCGTCGGCAGCAGCAGATGTCTTCAATGAGCAGTCCCAGGATGAATGAAGGGTGCGGCTGATGATTAGGGCAGAGGTTTTGTGATGGGCTGATGGGCTAAGTTATTGGGCCTGTCCCCATTTTTTTAATTAAAATGGTTGTAGGCTGTATGGGCCTTATTTTAATTAAATTTAGGCTATTATTTTTGGTGGATATTGGGCCTGTTGATTTAATTTGGTTTTGGGCTGTTGGGCCCAATTTTAATTAAATTTCATATGGGCCTGCTGGACCAATATTAATAGCTGGTTTTAATTAATTGTGGGTAATGGGCCAAGCATGATAAATTAGTTATTTATTAATAGGCTAATTTTGTGCTAGAGGGCTTGTTGAATTTAATTTAATTTTGGGTTAAGATTATGGGCCATAGATAATGAGCATGATTAATTAATTATTAATTAATTAATCTGCTGCTCATTTTATGCTTATTTGTTGTTCTTGGGCCCAAATTGATTGATTCACTTTTTATGCAATTAATTAATGTTATATAACTGATTAATTGATTTAATTGTCAATTATTGTTATATATGTGAAAGGCATGTTCTATGTGATTAATTTATTTAAATTGATGTTAATAGAAGCATGCCTAGAATGTATATTTTATTTCTGAATATTATATACATGTTAAAAACCCTCGGTAATTAAATAACTAAGTGGGAGAGGGGATTGGTAATTAATTCCCGCAGCCTCCATTATTGGTTTGTAAGTGATGTGAGTAAACTTGCGTGTTGGCGTAGGCCTTCCTCCCTAACGGATGAGTTTATTCATGGATCACTGGTACAGACTTCATTAAATAATTATTGTTTGTAATGTGGCACACAAGCTTGCGTGTTGGCATTGGCCTTCCTCCCTAACGGATGAGTTTGTGTGCGGTTCACTAGTACAAACTAATAATAGATGATTGTAGGAAGCTATCCGAGCGCGTGTGTACTTCTCCAACTGTAAGGCACACAAGCTCGCGCAGTGGACTTGGGATCAAATAATGGTGTGCACTTAGGTGTAAATAATTAGTATCCTCCCCAACGGAGTCACTGCTATAATTTGCATGGCTAAAGAGGAACCGACTATTAATTATTTTGTCATAAAGTTAGGTTGACAAATGAAATTAATGGGTAAAACCTTCTCTTGTAAATGTTCGGGTTTGTAAACGTCCACACTAACGTGGCTTGCAGACTCACGGTGCTTGAGATGTCGGTGAATTTTATTTTTATATTGTTTTGAGGGAAATAATATAAAATGATAAAATTCGAAGTTTTGATCGGTAAATTAATTTGTGATTCTCTGAATTTCGAATGGTTTTATTTCACTAATTGTTTACTAAAAGACATAATATTTACTAGTCCAAATTAGTTGATTAGAAAAGAATCTTGATTTTGAAAATTACTGCTTAAGAAATTACAAGTGTGTTCTCACAAATGACGTCTCATGATGCCTTTTAAAGTCTCTAGTGAAGAGATGAGAGTTTCATAGAAATATGGTAATTTCATGTAACTCTTCGGATACTTGAGTAATTAGAAAAGGTGATAAATCATGATAAAATTTGATGAATGAATTGGAATAATGTGGAATAGAAGTTGAAGGGGAAACCTAAGTCAATTTATTTTCCATAGTTGCCTAGATGTTTTAAGTAAGTTCCACCTGAAATACAAGAGGATGTATATGGTGGGAAACTTCTGACAAAACATGTGGCAAAAGAAAGTCATTTTCATCATAATGTGAACAAGTTTAATATCTTATTTACTAATGATTTAAACATGATTGGTGATGGCATCTACTGACTCGAACTCAGTAGATACTGGAATCACTAAATATTTATCACTTAGTAAGGATAAGATAGTTAAGACATGGGTAAAACTACAAAGGTAGTGGCTATTGCAGTGGGAGTATTTTATTTATCTCATGATAAGAATAAACGATTGATTATGAGAAATTGTCTTTACGTACGTTTCATAGAAAGAATTTGATTTCAGTTTCTATGCATTAACGGATGGATACTTTATTTCATTTAAATGACATGGTCATAGTAATGAGGAATGAGGCTATAATCCGTTAAAGTACGTTGGTGGATAATAAGTATACTCTTAAATCATGTTCATCCCACAGATGCAATAAATAATAATTAATAATGCATCTTCTAATATTAGTAAGAGAAAGGAACCTTCGGAGATGAACTAAACATACATTTGGCGTCTAAGAATAGTTCATTTTACTTGAGTAGGATTCAAAAGTTGATAGCCGATAGACCGTAAGGTATATCTGAAGTGGAAACTATCAGACTTGCGAGTCTTTGCTTGTAAGTAAAAATGATTAACTGTCTTTTCAAGGCTGTAGGGTTTAGAGCCAAAGATATATATGTTGGATTTAGTTCATTCTGATTCACGCGAACCTAACAATATCCAGGCGAGAGGTGGTTATGAATATTCAAAGATTATTCTGGATGCAGATATATATTTATTTGGTGCACTGCATGTCTAAGTTCTTGAATTTATTCAAGAATTGAAAGGCTGGTACAGTGAAGCGTCATGGAAAATATATCAAGTCATTACGATTTAATCGTGATGGCGAATACCTCTTGGGATAGTTAGGAGCTATTAATCAGAAGTTGAGATTAAATCTCAAGTAGTCTACACCGGGCGAGCCCCAGGTGAGTGGTGTGGTGGATAGAAGGTGTAAGTCTCTTATGGTTATGATTAGATAGATGATGAATTATTTGGAATAATTAAATTCATTTTATGGATATGCCCTAGATACAGTAATTCGTGAAACGTTTGTCTGTATATGGGATATTCTAGAAAAATGGAGGGTGATTTATATAGTCCAAAAGATCGAAGGGTAATTGTTAACTCAATAACTAGATTTTTGGAAAAGGACTATGTAATAAATCACAAACCCATGTATAAGTTGTTCTAAAGGAAGTGAGAGGAAAACACTAAGTATAAGTACCAAGTGTACA
Organism: Pogostemon cablin; assembly: GCA_023678885.1. Lineage (NCBI taxonomy): Eukaryota > Viridiplantae > Streptophyta > Magnoliopsida > Lamiales > Lamiaceae > Pogostemon > Pogostemon cablin. The sequence continues at coordinate 11,320,560 of CM043005.1, forward strand.
AGAGGATATACCACAAGGTAAACTGCAACGCGTGTCACGTCTGATACACAATTACATGTAGTGCCTTGTCATAGTGGGAGGGTTGTATGACAACCCATAAATATATGTTTTGGGAGAGTCGTGAGACTTGATCCCTAGTGAACATGGTATTGTCCCACGGATACGACGTAGCACTACAAAATTAAAATGCGGAATCTTAGTAAGTTGCAATGTATGTTGAAATAGAATCTACAGATTCTATATTAAATTTGGGAACTTGTATGACCACTAAATGGTGTAAAAACCATTGCAAGTGGTCATAGGAAATAAAAGAGGATCATACGGAAAGGTGAAAATCTTGGAAGCAAAAGTTTGTTGCGAAAAGATGTACTCAGAAAGAAATTGTTCGATTATGAGCGAACATATTCGCTGGTAGCTATGCTTAAATTGATCCGGATTGTTTTATTTATTGCTGCTCATATTAAATTATGAGGGACAACAAATAGATGTCAAGACAGCTTTCCTGATTGGAAGTCTTGAGGAAAACATCTATGTGAAGCAACCAGAGTAATTCATTGCAAAGTACTAATAGCATTTAGATAGTAAGCTTAAAATTGTCCAGCGATGGACTTAAAGCAAGCTTTAAGATCGTGAAGCATCTGTTTTGATTAGGTAATCCAGTGGCATGGATTTAAATCAATGAGTGGATGAGTCTTGTGTGTTGTAAAGAGTGACGGAAACGTGGTGGTGTTTCTTGTACTATACGTAGATAGTATCTTGCTCGTTGGAGACAATGAAAGAGTATTATCGGGCGTATGGGTGCGGTTAATAAAGCGGTAAAGATGAAGGACTTAAGAAAGGCAAAATACATCCTTTTGATCACAGTAATACGGATCACAAGAAAGGATATTATGCTTATCTCAAGTTTCATAAAATGATACAGTCCATACTCGTTTAGCATGTAAATTTATCTAAGTAAATGTGTCTTTGAGACACAAGAAGAAGATAAAGAGGATGAAAGCGGTTCCTTATGCTTTGGCGAATAAGGAAGCTTAATCTAAGGAATGCTATGAACGATGTTGGATATCTGTTTTGCTGAATGCATGAACAGTGGGTATCAACGTAACCCGGAACAAGAATGATGAACTGTGGTAAGATATATATGAAGTGCCTGAGAAGGACTGGTTATCATATATACACTTACTGGACAGATTCAGTGCTTCTTGTGGATTACGTAGATTCGGATTTTTAGTCAGATTGGACGACAGTAAATTCTCCTTAAAGGTTATGTGTTTAATCTTAGGAAGTAGAGCCATAATGTGGAGGAGTGTTATATAGAAATATATTTCAGACTCCGGACTCCATCATGGAAAGATGATGAATTGGAGCCTATGAGGCAGCCAAAGTATCTATATGACTCTAGAGACTTCATGATGGACTTTGAAGTGTTTCTAAGTTTGCCCAAGGTAATCACAATGTACATTGATGATATTGGTGCAGTTGCAAACTTGAAGAAATCACAAGTCCATAAGGCAATTAAACACATGGAGCGCGAGTACCACCTGTTACGAGAAATCGTATGATGAGGGGAAGGTTGTTGTCGCCTAGATTGCATCGGATGATGACCTAGTAATCCATTTACAAGGACCTTAAGGCGAGAGCTTTTAATGGTCGTGTAGTGGGAGTAGGAATCAGATGTATGGCAGAAGACATGACAGCATAGTCTTTTAGTATAAGTGGGAGATTGTTGGATTGTATACTAAAAGCCTAGCTATAGTATGAACAATGTTATAACAATATTTGAAATGAGAATCATTGATCAAATGATTGCATCTTATAATTTATTTATATGCATGATGCAATAGTCCATTTACTTTATACTGTAGATAATATGTTGTGCGACAACACGCGGAAGATCATATTATCGGTTTTCTTATAAAGTATAAACAGATGCTCACAACCGAGATAGACGGGGACTCTCTATCGGTATGGTTGTAGTGTGGTTCGGTATTAGCTTGTCTTGGCTATAGAATCACATTAGTGCACTTGTGTGTATTGAGCAGAACCGCCTGAGATCGTTCGGCTTATACTGACTTATAGAAGAACTTGATCTCTGTTATTATGGAAGTCCGTGCTCTTAATCCCTATACAATAACCTCGACACGTAGGGCAGTATGTATTTCTTTGATTCATCAATGGGTGAGATTTATAAGTATTAAATCAACAAACTCGGTGAGTTGGGAAGTAGTGCTGTATCTATGGTGTGCTGTTGATTGTAAAAGGAATCCATGTCCGTCATAGGTTGATGATGTCCCCTTGAGGAGCTCATAAGGTTTATCATGTAAATCTTGCAAGTGGATTAATTTCCGGCATGATAAAAAGGTTGAGTGGTACTACTCTCGGACGAGATATTAATTAATTAGAGTTGTCAGTAACTTAATTAATTAATGGACATTGAATATCTTAAACATGGGGAGACTATCGGGCTTATAATAAGAAGGAGCCCAGAACATAATTTTGGGATTGGACGGGTAGTGCAGTAATAATATTTTAGTGGACTATATTATTATTATTGGATTTAATTAAAAGCTTTGGGCTAAGCTTGGTTAATTAAGTTCAATTGAGGCCCAGCCCAATTTCTCCTCCTGGTCCCTGCTGTAGCCCAATATATAAGTGAACTCAGCTTCCTGGAACCCTCAGATTATTCCTGCGCCTCTTTTGGTGAGAGAAGGGAAGAGAAGCAGATTGAGAGATCCTGCAGACTGTTGCCCGCACAACAGCAGGATCACACTTGGGACATACAGTAGAAGATCAGAGGTAGTTCTCTGCAGTTCATCCTCTACACCAACCCAGAAGTACGGTAAACAAACGTTTTAATTGCTTTCGCTGATTTTTGTTTACTCGTTGTCCTAAAGAATCACGTTGAACCGCACGATCCAATTGCCAACAGTTGGGAGAGAAGAGCTTTCTTTGAGCTCAAATGGAAAAAAATGTCACATTCTTGTGCAAGAAAGATAAAGGGATCAAGCCTCATCATACAAGGCCTTCGGATGATTTCAATGATCATAATTCTCTTCTCTTTGACAATTTAAATTCATTTTTTCATGATCATATGAAATTTTCAAATGCTAACTTATCTTCTTATGATGTTAGTAGGATGAAAGGATCGGACCTCGATTGGAAACTTGACAAAGGAGAACGAGGAAATCCACTAGAATCACTTCTTGATGACGATTTGATGCTCGTGAGCAAGAATGGAGAAGTTGAATTAGTGGATAAGAAGAGGGCTAAGTTAATGTTTAAAGTGAGGATGCGAGGAGAAAGTGGGATGGACCATTCTTTGGTCCAATGATCGTAAAATTTCGTCCGACTTGAAGATGTTAAACTTAGCGCTAAATGGGAGGCAACCCATTCTTTTGTTATTTTGATGCTTTTTGTTGTTTATTTTGGTCTTGTAGGTGGATTGTGCTCGTGAGAAAAAGCATGTTGAAGAAAGGAGAAGAGCTTCATGGATTTGAGTAAAAATGTCACCATTTGTTGCAAACTTAATTCTCGACTCTTGTATCGAGTCAAGTTTGGGGGGAAAGTGCATGGTGAACATAGCTTGAGTCGTGTGGATGCGTTTACTTCTTCACAAGAAGATCATCAATGGAAACTACAAGGGTAAGTCCCACCACTTTTTGCAAACTTAATTCTCATCTCTTAGTTCGATTTAAGTTTGGGGGGAGAGTGCGTGGTGTGACTCACCACTTAAGTGTGTTTGATATGATGATATATTGATGATGAAAGGTCTTCTTGTAAAATTCACCCAAATTTTAAAATTTTCTCATGAGTTTGGTTGGATTTTGGTATGATTGGTTGTGTTAAAGTGCATGTGAATCCATATTTTTAATGCAATTGTGGAGCTAATGGTGTTGTATGAGTTTTGAGTATGAATGAAGGGTATTGGAAGCACGAATGGAGCTTGGAGCGAATGCTTTCCTTACCAAATGACTATTGAGGGAGTACTCTACACCTTATCACTTCTAATTGATTTTGATTTGGATTGAATGGATTAGCATGCTACTTCATGTGTTATGTTTTTGGGATGTTTATTTTCATTAATTAGGATTTCCTTTTCAATCAAGGTTGGGATGATTGTGAGCTTACATTGTTATGGATGATTTGAATGTGTGCTTCATTGTTTAATGATGGTGATTTTTATTTTTGCATGTTATGTGTTTTTGTTTTGTTCTTTGTTTGTTGAGTCTTTATTTTGTGTTTTGTGTGTATTTTTATATTTGTCTTGGTATGTTTGGTGGTTTGTTTAGGGAGGTTGTGTGTCTTTTTTAAATATGAGTGATGATATATTGTGGTAGTAAGTGATGACAAGTCATGATTAAGAATCTCTACACTTTCGAATTGTGACATGTTTTACTTAACTTGTTCAATTTTGAGATGAATGTGGTGCAATAAGTTTCTTAAGGTCCGAGCACAAGCTTGTGAGCATTTGAGCCTCAATCGTGCATACATGGTTTTTTTTTCTTCATGAGAGGATTGGTTGTGTTTGATAAGCTAGAACTTGCTCAAGGACTATAGGAACGAGCCCGATTTGTGGAGATTAGTGAAATGATCTTAGGCCATCCTTGTCATTTATAATCATTACCATATATTTCCCTACCTTGAACATCATCCCTAGTCAACCACTTTGAGCCTTAAAGCCTATTTATTGTGATATAAGCACATTACAAGCCATGATTACCCACTTAAGCCTTACATATATACCATTTGTGTGGGTGATTGAGGAGATGGTAACTAGAAAGGTTTGATAAGGAAGAAAAACAAAAAATGAAAATGGTAAACAAGCAAGAAAAAGGATGAAAAAGAGCACAAGAAAGAATGGACATGCAACCTCAAAATAAGAAAATGAGCAAAGCAATAACAATATGCTCAAGTACTTAAAAGTTCAAAGAAGGAAGCATGCATTAAAAGAAGTTCAAAATCTAAGGAAAGTTGATGATTAGTGCTTGTGATTACCAAAGTTGAGAAAGGAAGAAAGAAAAGTGGAGAAGTTGAGGAAGTTGATCATCTCTTCGATTACTTACACTTGTTAGTCACTATTATCCATACTCTTCCTACCTTACCAAAGAGCCTATCATTACATCCAAATTAAAGACCTTTTTGATCATTAATTTAAACTTTGGTGGTTTGTGAATGTAGTCCACGAGCAAGCTTATAGCGAGTCGAGCCAATCGATTGATGAGTGTTGTTTTACCCTACTTTAAAGAGGTTGAGTGAAATTGATATCTATGTGAGGCTTGGACTAAAAAGGGATTGTATTACACTATCATTCTCTTTAGATTGAACTTGTTAATTCTTCATGTCATGAATCTAATGTTGTAGGATGACTTAGCATAAATTGTGATTCTTATTAGTATTGATGTGTTGTTACTTATGTTCGTTTAGTCTTTTCCTAGGTGAAAATCACTCTCCTTGGTTTATCATTTTCGTTGTGCGAGGACGCACAACACTTTAAGTTTGGGGGTGTGATGAGTGATATTTTCTCCTAGATTTTAGTGTCTTTTTATGTGAGTTTTCGTATATTTTTATCCATATTTTATGTGTTATTTGGTTGTGTTTTGTGTTTTCATGGAAATGTGTGTGATAAGGAAGACGTAGGAAAAAGCGGATCACAATTCGGAGTTGAAACGAGGGAGAACGAGTCAAAACAGTGAAGAAATACAGGAGCCAGCACCAACACGGGCAGTGTAGCCAACACGGCCCTGTAAGCGATGGCCGTGCGGCGACACCTATTCGTTCAACATGGGCACCTTAAGGCCGTGTCCAGTCGCACGAGTCGTGTTGACAGCACGAGCCATGTCATCAACACGGCCCAGTAAGAAAAGGCCGTGCGGGAGCATCAGTTTACACGACAAGGCCACCTTATGGCCGTGTGACAGAGCACGACTCGTGCTGTGTAAAATCCTAGAAAAAAAAATCAGAATCCTTCTAGAAGCCTCCAAAGGGGTATAAATACCCAATACTTCAATATGTGAGGGAAGATCCGAAATCCACTCTTCCACACACACCTCACACACATTTTCCTCCATTTTTCACCTTCATCTTCATCCATTCACCATCCATTGGATCTACAATCATCCTACCATCAAAATCATCATCCAATTGAAGAAAAGAAGCAAGGAAGAGAGGAAGATAACAAGGGAAGGAAGGAACTCACCATTGAAGTGACATCAAGGGAGTTTCCATTCATTTCTTGTATTAAACCTCATAGTTTCACCATATTTTGTAAGGATATTAATGTCTATGTTCATTTCCTTCTTAATATGGTAGGCTAATCTCCCTTGTGAGATTAGCAACATGATAGTTGTTGGATAATTTTGGGGATTTGTGTATTTAAGTTCATATGTTGATTGGATCTATGATTTTCTACCATTGATTATTAATTGCTTGAATTGTATTGATGATTTGTGTGTTTAGTTGTTCTAGATATGTGATTAGATTGAGAAATCAATTATATGCTTAGGATAATTAAGTGAATCATTTCATCAAACACTTCATGTGCATTATAGATTGTGAAGAGATTGAGAAGTCCTTCATAGTTTAGAACCCTTTGGTAGGACATGTGATTGGTTTGATCGAGAGATTGATTAATTGTGTGAAGGGACTATCATTTAAACTTAGTACCTAGTTGGAATTGTTTAAGTGAGAACCAATCCATTGAGCTATTTGATATTCATATCATATCCATCTCGAGAGGGAGTTTAGGTGATCTTAGTGTTGGCCCTTAGTCTTCAATCCATGATACATATGAATTTGATTCATAATTCCTAGAATTACCACTTCTTGATTGTTGTTAATCTCACTTTTAATCAATTTGGTAAACCACTTTCCATCTATCCATCTTGTTGATTGATCATTGCTTGGATTTGATTACTTGTCATTTAATTGTTTGCAACCAATCCTATTGATGATTCGTCTCTATAACATTACAACAAACGTGAGATCGCTTAAGCACTAGTGCCTACCTCCCTTGGGTTCGATAATTTCTTGAATTGGTCATTCTCCACTAAACTATGGCTAATCAGTGCACCCATTTCGCGAAATTTATGGTTAACGTGGCGGTTGTCGCGTTCTGTCTGGGGTCGGGGCGTGACAAATTATGTATCAAAATGAAGTAAATATGCATCGAAACGAAGGGAATGTTGATCGTAATGAAGTAAATAAGCATCAAAATGAAGTAATATGAATCGAAACAAAGGAAATATTGATCGTAATGAAGTAAATATGCATCAAAATAAAGGAAATATGCATCGAAACAATGGAAATATACATCGAAACGAAGTAAATATGCAGCAAAATGAATTACACATGCATCGAAATGAATGAAATGTTGATCGTAATGAAGTTAATACACATCAAAATGAAGTAAATATGCATCGAAACGAAGGAAATGTTGATCGTAATGAGGTAAATATGCATCAAAATGAAGTAAATATGCTTTGAAATGAAGGAAATGTTAATCGAAATGAAGTAAATATGCATCAAAATAAAGTAAATATACATCTAAACGAAGGAAATATTGATCGTAATGAAGTAAATATGCATCAAGATGAAGGAAATATGCATCGAAATGATGGAAATATTGATCGTAATGAAGTAAATAAGCATTAAAATGAAGTAAATACGCATCAAAACGAAGGAAATATTGATAGTAATGAAGTAAATATGCATAAAAATGAAGTAAATATGCATCGAAATGAAGGAAATATGCATTAAAATGAAGTAAATATGCATCAAAATTTAATCAAAATAAAGTAAATATGCATTGAAACGAAAAAATGAGCATCAAATTAAAGTAAATATGCATCGAAACGTAAGAAATATGCATTGAAACGAAGGAAATGTTGATCATAATGAAGTAAATATGCATCAAAGTGAAGTAAATATGTATCAAAACAAAGGAAATATGCATCAAACGAAGGAAATGTGCATCAAAACGAAGGAAATGTGCATCAAAACAAAGGAAATGTTGATTGTAATGAAGTAAATATGCATAAAAGTGAAGTAAATAGGCAACTAAACAAAGAAAATATTGATCGTAATGAAGTAAATATGCATCAAAATGAAGGAAATAAGCATCGAAATGAAGGGAATGTAGATCGTAAAGAAGTAAATATGCATCAAAATGAAGGAAATATGCATCGAAATGAAGTGAATATGCATAAAAAAGAAGTAAATATACATCGAAACAAAAGAAAAAATGCATCGAAATGAAGAAAATATACATCAAATTGAAGGAAATGTTGATCGTAATTTAGTAAATTTGCATCAAAATGAAGGAAATATGTATAGAAACGATGGAAATGTTGATCGTAGTGAAGTAAATATGCATAAAAATGAAGTAAATATGCATCGAAACGATGGAAATATTGATCGTAATGAAGTAATTATGCATAAACTTGCAATAAATATGCATCGAAATGAAAGAAATGTTGATTTTAATGAAGTAATTATGCATCAAAATGAAGTAAATACGCATCGAATCGAAGGATATGTTGATCGTAATGAAGTAAATAAACATCAAAATAAAGTAAATACGCATCGAAACGAAGGAAATGTTTATAGTAATGAAGTAAATATGCATCAAAATGAAGGAAATATGCATCCAAACGAAGGAAATATGTATCAAAATAAAGTAAATATGCATCAAAATTTGAATCAAAATGAAGTAAATATGCATTGAAACAAGAAAATGAGCATCAAAATAAAGTAAATATGCATCAAAATAAAAGAAATATGCATCGAAACGAAGGAAATGTTGATCGTAATGAAGTAAATATGCATCAAAGTGAAGTAAATATGCATCGAAACATAGTAAATATGCATCTAAATGAAATAAATATGCATCGAAATGAATGAAATGTTGATCGTAATGCAGTAAATATGTATCAAAGTAAAGTAAATCTGCATCGAAATGAAGGAAATACGCATCGAAACGAAGGAAATATTGATCGTAATGAAGTAAATAAGCATCAAAATGAATTTAATATGCATCGAAACGAAGAAAATATGCATCGAAATGAAGTAAATATGCATAAAAATTTGAATCATAATGAAGTAAATATGCATTGAAATGAAAAAATGAGCATCAAAATGAAGTAAATATGCATCGAAACGAAAGAAATATACATCAAAATGAAAGAAATATGCATCCAAACGTAGGAAATGTGCATCAAAATGAAGAAAATGTTGATTGTAATGAAGTAAATATGCATCAAAGTGAAGTAAATATGCATTGAAATAATGGAAATGTTGATCGTAATAAAGTAATTATGCATCAAAATGAAGTAAATATACATCGAAACGAAGGAAATGTTGATCGTAATGAAGTAAATAAGCATCAAAATGAAGTAATACGAATCGAAACGAAGGAAATGTTGATCGTAATAAAGTAAATATACATCAAAATGAAGGAAATATGCATCGAAACGATGGAAATATGCATCGAAACGAAGTAAATATGCATCAAAATGAAGTAAACATGCATCAAAACGAATGAAATGTTGATCGTAATGAAGTAAATACACATCAAAATGAAGTAAATATGCATCGAAACGGAGGAACTGTTGATCGTAATGCGGTAAATACGCATCAAAATGAAGTAAATATGCTTCGAAACGAAGGAAATATTAATCGAAATGAAGTAAATATGCATCAAAATAAGTAAATATGCAACTAAACGAAGGACATATTGATCGTAATGAAGTAAATATGCAACAAAATGAAGGAAATATGCATTGAAATGATGGAAATGTTGATTGTAATGAAGAAAATAAGCATCAAAATGAAGTAAATATGCATCAAAACGAAGGAAATGTTGATAGTAATGAAGTAAATATGCATAAAAATGATGTAAATATGCATCGAAACGAAGGAAATATGCATCGAATCGAAGTAAATATGCATTGAAACGAAAAAATGAGCATCAAAATAATGTAAATATGCATCGAAACGAAAGAAATATGCATTGAAACGAAGGAAATGTTGATCATAATGAAGTAAATATGCATCAAAGTGAAGTAAATATGCATCAAAACAAAGGAAATACGCATCAAACGAAGGAAATGTGCATCAAAACGAAGGAAATGTGCATCAAAATGAACGAAATGTTGATTGTAAAGAAGTAAATATGCATAAAAGTGAAGTAAATATGCAAATAAAAGAAGGAAATATTGATAGTAATAAAGTAAATATGCATCAAAATGAAGGAAATATGCATCGAAATGAAGGAAATGTTGATCTTAAAGAAGTAAATATGCATCAAAATGAAGGAAATATGCATCGAAATGAAGTGAATATGCATAAAAAAGAAGTAAATATACATCGAAACAAAAGAAATATGCATCAAAATGAAGAAAATATGCATCAAATTGAAGGAAATGTTGATCGTAATTTAGTAAATATGCATCAAAATGAAGGAAATATGTATAGAAACGAAGGAAATATGCATCAAAATGAAGGAAATACGCATCGAATCGAAGGATATGTTGATCGTAATGAAGTAAATAAGCATCAAAATAAATAAATACGCATCAAAACGAAGGAAATGTTTATAGTAATGAAGTAAATATGCATCAAAATGAAGGAAATATGCATCCAAACGAAGGAAATATGTATCAAAATAAAGTAAATATGCATCAAAATTTGAATCAAAATGAAGTAAATATGCATTGAAACAAGAAAATGAGCATCAAAATAAAGTAAATATGCTTCAAAATAAAAGAAATATGCATCGAAACGAAGGAAATGTCGATCGTAATGAAGTAAATATGCATCAAAGTGAAGTAAATATGCATCGAAACATAGTAAATATGCATCTAAATGAAAGAAATATGCATCTAAACGAATGAAATGTTGATCGTAATGCAGTAAATATGTATCAAAGTAAAGTAAATCTGCATCGAAATGAAGGAAATACGCATCGAAACGAAGGAAATATTGATCGTAATGAAGTAAATAAGCATCAAAATGAATTTAATATTAATCGAAACGAAGAAAATATGCATCGAAATGAAGTAAATATGCATAAAAATTTGAATTATAATGAAGTAAATATGCATTGAAACGAAAAAATGAGCATCAAAATGAAGTAAATATACATCGAAACGAAAGAAATATGCATCAAAATGAAAGAAATACGCATCCAAACGTAGGAAATATGCATCAAAACGAAGGAAATGTTGATTGTAATGAAGTAAATATGCATCAAAGTGAAGTAAATATGCATTGAAATAATGGAAATGTTGATCGTAATAAAGTAATTATGCATCAAAATGAAGTAAATATACATCGAAACGAAGGAAATGTTGATCGTAATGAAGTAAATAAGCATCAAAATGAAGTAATACGAATCAAAACGAAGGAAATGTTGATCGTAATGAAGTAAATATACATCAAAATGAAGGAAATATGCATCGAAACGATGGAAATATGCATCGAAACAAAGTAAATATGCAGCAAAATGAAGTAAACATGCATCAAAACGAATGAAATGTTGATCGTAATGAAGTAAATACGCATCAAAATGAAGTAAATATGCATCAAAACGAAGGAACTGTTGATCGTAATGTGGTAAATACGCATCAAAATGAAGTAAATATGCTTCAAAACGAAGGAAATATTAATCGAAATGAAGTAAATATGCATCAAAATGAAGTAAATATGCAACTAAAGAAGGACATATTGATCGTAATGAAGTAAATATGCAACAAAATGAAGGAAATATGCATTGAAATGATGGAAATGTTGATTGTAATGAAGAAAATAAGCATCAAAATGAAATAAATACGCATCAAAACGAAGAAAATGTTGATAGTAATGAAGTAAATATGCATAAAAATGATGTAAATATACATCGAAATGAAGGAAATATGCATCGAATCGAAGTAAATATGCATCAAAATTTGAATCAAAATGAAGTAAATATGCATTGAAACGAAAAAATGAGCATCAAAATAAAGTAAATATACATCGAAACGAAAGAAATATGCATTGAAACGAAGGAAATGTTGATCATAATGAAGTAAATATGCATCAAAGTGAAGTAAATATGCATCAAAACAAAGGAAATACGCATCAAACGAAGGAAATGTGCATCAAAATTAACGAAATGCTGATTGTAAAGAAGTAAATATGCAAAAAAGTGAAGTAAATATGCAAATAAACGAAGGAAATATTGATAGTAATGAAGTAAATATGCATCAAAATGAAAGAAATATGCATCGAAATAAAGGAAATGTTGATCTTAAAGAAGTAAATATGCATCAAAATGAAGGAAATATGCATCGAAATTAAGTAAATATGCATAAAAAAGAAGTAAATATACATCGAAACAAAAGAAATATGCATCGAAATGAAGAAAATATGCATCAAATTGAAGGAAATGTTGATCGTAATTTAGTAAATTTGCATCAAAATGAAGGAAATATGTATAGAAACGAAGGAAATATGCATCAAAATGAAGGAAATATGTATAGAAACGAAGGAAATGTCGATCGTAATGAAGTAAATATGCATCAAAGTGAAGTAAATATTCATCGAAACATAGTAAGTATGCATCTAAATGAAAGAAATATGCATCGAAACGAATGAAATGTTGATCGTAATGCAGTAAATATGTATCAAAGTAAAGTAAATCTGCATCGAAATGAAGGAAATACGCATCGAAACGAAGGAAATATTGATCGTAATGAAGTAAATAAGCATCAAAATGAAGTTAATATGCATCGAAACGAAGAAAATATGCATCGAAATGAAGTAAATATGCATCAAAATTTGAATCATAATGAAGTAAATATGCATTGAAACGAAAAAATGAGCATCAAAATGAAGTAAATATGCATCGAAACGAAAGAAATATGCATCAAAATGAAAGAAATATGCATCCAACCGAAGGAAATATTGATTGTAATGAAGTAAATATGCATCAAAGTGAAGTAAATATGCATTGAAATAATGGAAATGTTGATCGTAATAAATTAATTATGCATCAAAATGAAGTAAATATGCATCGAAACGATGGAAATATTGATCGTAATGAAGTAATTATGCATAAACATGAAGTAAATATGCATCGAAATGAAAGAAATGTTGATTTTAATGAAGTAATTATGCATCAAAATGAAGTAAATACGCATCGAATCGAAGGATATGTTGATCGTAATGAAGTAAATAAGCATCAAAATAAAGTAAATACGCATCGAAACGAAGGAAATATTTATAGTAATGAAGTAAATATGCATCAAAATGAAGAAAATATGCATCCAAACGAAGGAAATATGTATCAAAATAAAGTAAATATGCATCAAAATTTGAATCAAAATGAAGTAAATATGTATTGAAACAAGAAAATAAGCATCAAAATAAAGTAAATATGCATCAAAATAAAAGAATTATGCATCGAAATGAAGGAAATGTCGATCGTAATGAAGTAAATATGCATCAAAGTGAAGTAAATATGCATCGAAACATAGTAAATATGCATCTAAATAAAAGAAATATGCATCAAAACGAATGAAATGTTGATCGTAATGCAGTAAATATGTATCAAAGTAAAGTAAATCTGCATCAAAATGAATTTAATATGCATCAAAACGAAGAAAATATGCATCGAAATGAAGTAAATATGCATAAAAATTTGAATCATAATGAAGTAAATATGCATTGAAACGAAAAAATGAGCATCAAAATGAAGTAAATATGCATCGAAACGAAAGAAATATGCATCAAAATGAAAGAAATATGCATCCAAACGTAGGAAATATGCATCAAAACGAAGAAAATGTTGATTGTAATGAAGTAAATATGCATCAAAGTGAAGTAAATATGCATTGAAATAATGGAAATGTTGATCGTAATAAAGTAATTATGCATCAAAATGAAGTAAATATACATCGAAACGAAGGAAATGTTGATCGTAATGAAGTAAATAAGCATCAAAATGAAGTAATACGAATCAAAACGAAGGAAATGTTGATCGTAATGAAGTAAATATACATCAAAATGAAGGAAATATGCATCGAAACGATGGAAATATGCATCGAAACGAAGTAAATATGCAGCAAAATGTAGTAAACATGCATCAAAACGAATGAAATGTTGATCGTAATGAAGTAAATACGCATCAAAATGAAGTAAATATGCATCGAAACGAAGGAACTGTTGATCGTAATGTGGTAAATACGCATCAAAATGAAGTAAATACGCTTCAAAACGAAGGAAATATTAATCGAAATGAAGTAAATATGCATCAAAATGAAGTAAATATGCAACTAAAGAAGGACATATTGATCGTAATGAAGTAAATATGCAACAAAATGAAGGAAATATGCATTGAAATGATGGAAATGTTGATTGTAATGAAGAAAATAAGCATCAAAATGAAGTAAATACGCATCAAAACGAAGGAAATGTTGATAGTAATGAAGTAAATATGCATAAAAATGATGTAAATATACATCGAAATGAAGGAAATATGCATCGAATCGAAGTAAATATGCGTCAAAATTTGAATCAAAATGAAGTAAATATGCATTGAAACGAAAAAATGAGCATCAAAATAAAGTAAATATACATCGAAACAAAAGAAATATGCATTGAAACGAAGGAAATGTTGATCATAATGAAGTAAATATGCATCAAAGTGAAGTAAATATGCATCAAAACAAAGGAAATACGCATCAAACGAAGGAAATGTGCATCAAAACGAAGGAAATGTGCATCAAAATGAACGAAATGCTGATTGTAAAGAAGTAAATATGCATAAAAGTGAAGTAAATATGCAAATAAACGAAGGAAATATTGATAGTAATGAAGTAAATATGCATCAAAATGAAGGAAATATGCATCGAAATAAAGGAAATGTTGATCTTAAAGAAGTAAATATACATCAAAATGAAGGAAATATGCATCGAAATGAAGTAAATATGCATAAAAAAGAAGTAAATATACATCGAAACAAAAGAAATATGAATCGAAATGAAGAAAATATGCATCAAATTGAAGGAAATGTTGATCGTAATTTAGTAAATATGCGTCAAAATGAAGGAAATATGTATAGAAATGAAGGAAATATGCATCAAAATGAAGGAAATATGTATAGAAACGAAGGAAATGTCGATCGTAATGAAGTAAATATGCATCAAAGTGAAGTAAATATTCATCGAAACATAGTAAATATGCATCTAAATGAAAGAAATATGCATCGAAACGAATGAAATGTTGATCGTAATGCAGTAAATATGTATCAAAGTAAAGTAAATCTGCATCGAAATGAAGGAAATACGCATCGAAAAGAAGGAAATATTGATCGTAATGAAGTAAATAAGCATCAAAATGAAGTTAATATGCATCGAAACGAAGAAAATATGCATCGAAATGAAGTAAATATGCATCAAAATTTGAATCATAATGAAGTAAATATGCATTGAAACAAAAAAATGAGCATCAAAATGAAGTAAATATGCATCGAAACGAAAGAAATATGCATCAAAATGAAAGAAATATGCATCCAACCGAAGGAAATATTGATTGTAATGAAGTAAATGTGCATCAAAGTGAAGTAAATATGCATTGAAATAATGGAAATGTTGATCGTAATAAATTAATTATGCATCAAAATGAAGTAAATATGCATCGAAACGATTGAAATATTGATCGTAACGAAGTAATTATGCATAAACATGAAGTAAATATGCATCGAAATGAAAGAAATGTTGATTTTAATGAAGTAATTATGCATCAAAATGAAGTAAATACGCATCGAATCGAAGGATATGTTGATCGTAATGAAGTAAATAAGCATCAAAATAAAGTAAATACGCATCGAAACGAAGGAAATATTTATAGTAATGAAGTAAATATGCATCAAAATGAAGAAAATATGCATCCAAACGAAGGAAAAATGTTTCAAAATAAAGTAAATATGCATCAAAATTTGAATCAAAATGAAGTAAATATGTATTGAAACAAGAAAATGAGCATCAAAATAAAGTAAATATGCATCAAAATAAAAGAATTATGCATCGAAACGAAGGAAATGTCGATCGTAATGAAGTAAATATGCATCAAAGTGAAGTAAATATGCATCGAAACATAGTAAATATGCATCTAAATAAAAGAAATATGCATCAAAACGAATGAAATGTTGATCGTAATGCAGTAAATATGTATCAAAGTAAAGTAAATCTGCATCAAAATGAATTTAATATGCATCGAAACGAAGAAAATATGCATCGAAATGAAGTAAATATGCATAAAAATTTGAATCATAATGAAGTAAATATGCATTGAAACGAAAAAATGAGCATCAAAATGAAGTAAATATGCATCGAAACGAAAGAAATATGCATCAAAATGAAAGAAATATGCATCCAAACGTAGGAAATATGCATCAAAACGAAGAAAATGTTGATTGTAATGAAGTAAATATGCATTAAAGTGAAGTAAATATGCATTGAAATAATGGAAATGTTGATCGTAATAAAGTAATTATGCATCAAAATGAAGTAAATATACATCGAAACGAAGGAAATGTTGATCGTAATGAAGTAAATAAGCATCAAAATGAAGTAATACGAATCGAAACGAAGGAAATGTTGATCGTAATGAAGTAAATATACATCAAAATGAAGGAAATATGCATCGAAACGATGGAAATATGCATCGAAACGAAGTAAATATGCAGCAAAATGAAGTAAACATGCATCAAAACGAATGAAATGTTGATCGTAATGAAGTAAATACGCATCAAAATGAAGTAAATATGCATCAAAACGAAGGAACTGTTGATCGTAATGTGGTAAATACGCATCAAAATGAAGTAAATATGCTTCGAAACGATGGAAATATTAATCGAAATGAAGTAAATATGCATCAAAATAAATAAATATGCAACTAAACGAAGGACATATTGATCGTAATGAAGTAAATATGCAACAAAATGAAGGAAATATGCATTGAAATGATGGAAATGTTGATTGTAATGAAGAAAATAAGCATAAAAATGAAGTAAATACGCATCAAAACGAAGGAAATGTTGATAGTAACGAAGTAAATATGCATAAAAATGATATAAATATGCATCGAAACGAAGGAAATATGCATCGAATCGAAGTAAATATGCATCAAAATTTGAATCATAATGAAGTAAATATGCATTGAAACGAAAAAATGAGCATCAAAATAAAGTAAATATGCATCGAAACGAAAGAAATATGCATTGAAACGAAGGAAATGTTGATCATAATGAAGTAAATATGCATCAAAGTGAAGTAAATATGCATCAAAACAAAGGAAATACGCATCAAACGAAGGAAATGTGCATCAAAACGAAGGAAATGTGCATCAAAATGAACGAAATGTTGATTGTAAAGAAGTAAATATGCATAAAAGTGAAGTAAATATGCAAATAAACGAAGGAAATATTGATAGTAATAAAGTAAATATGCATCAAAATGAAGGAAATATGCATCGAAATGAAGTAAATATGCATAAAAAAGAAGTAAATATACATCGAAACAAAAGAAATATGCATCGAAATGAAGAAAAATTGCATCAAATTGAAGGAAATGTTGATCGTAATTTAGTAAATATGCATCAAAATGAAGGAAATATGTATAGAAACGAAGGAAATATGCATCAAAATGAAGGAAATACGCATCGAATCGAAGGATATGTTGATCGTAATGATGTAAATAAGCATCAAAATAAAGTAAATACGCATCGAAACGAAGGAAATGTTTATAGTAATGAAGTAAATATGCATCAAAATGAAGAAATATGCATCCAAACGAAGGAAATATGTATCAAAACGAATGAAATGTTGATCGTAATGCAGTAAATATGTATCAAAGTAAAGTAAATCTGCATCGAAATGAAGGAAATACGCATCGAAACGAAGGAAATGTTGATCGTAATGAAGTAAATAAGCATCAAAATGAAGTTAATATGCATCGAAACGAAGAAAATATGCATCGAAATGAAGTAAATATGCATCAAAATTTGAATCATAATGAAGTAAATATGCATTGAAACGAAAAAATGAGCATCAAAATGAAGTAAATATGTATCGAAACGAAAGAAATATGCATCAAAATGAAAGAAATATGCATCCAACCGAAGGAAATATTGATTGTAATGAAGTAAATATGCATCAAAGTGAAGTAAATATGCATTGAAATAATGGAAATGTTGATCGTAATAAATTAATTATGCATCAAAATGAAGTAAATATGCATCGAAACGATGGAAATATTGATCGTAATGAAGTAATTATGCATAAACATGAAGTAAATATGCATCGAAATGAAAGAAATGTTGATTTTAATGAAGTAATTATGCATCAAAATGAAGGAAATACGCATCGAATCGAAGGATATGTTGATCGTAATGAAGTAAATAAGCATCAAAATAAAGTAAATACGCATCGAAACGAAGGAAATGTTTATAGTAATGAAGTAAATATGCATCAAAATGAAGGAAATATGCATCCAAACGAAGGAAATATGTATCAAAATAAAGTAAATATGCATCAAAATTTGAATAAAAATGAAGTAAATATGCATTGAAACAAGAAAATGAGCATCAAAATAAAGTAAATATGCATCAAAATAAAAGAAATATGCATCGAAACGAAGGAAATGTCGATCGTAATTAAGTAAATATGCATCAAAGTGAAGTAAATATGCATCGAAACATAGTAAATATGCATCTAAATAAAAGAAATATGCATCAAAACGAATGAAATGTTGATCGTAATGCAGTAAATATGTATCAAAGTAAAGTAAATCTGCATCAAAATGAATTTAATATGCATCAAAACGAAGAAAATATGCATCGAAATGAAGTAAATATGCATAAAAATTTGAATCATAATGAAGTAAATATGCATTGAAATGAAAAAATGAGCATCAAAATGAAGTAAATATGCATCGAAACGAAAGAAATATGCATCAAAATGAAAGAAATATGCATCCAAACGTAGGAAATATGCATCAAAACGAAGAAAATGTTGATTGTAATGAAGTAAATATGCATCAAAGTGAAGTAAATATGCATTGAAATAATGGAAATGTTGATCGTAATAAAGTAATTATGCATCAAAATGTAGTAAATATACATCGAAACGAAGGAAATGTTGATCGTAATGAAGTAAATATGCATCAAAATGAAGTAATACGAATCAAAACGAAGGAAATGTTGATCGTAATGAAGTAAATATACATCAAAATGAAGGAAATATGCATCGAAACGATGGAAATATGCATCGAAACGAAGTAAATATGCAGCAAAATGAAGTAAACATGCATCAAAACGAATGAAATGTTGATCGTAATGAAGTAAATACGCATCAAAATGAAGTAAATATGCATCGAAACGAAGGAACTGTTGATCGTAATGTGGTAAATACGCATCAAAATGAAGTAAATATGCTTCAAAACGAAGGAAATATTAATCGAAATGAAGTAAATATGCATCAAAATGAAGTAAATATGCAACTAAAGAAGGACATATTGATCGTAATGAAGTAAATATGCAACAAAATGAAGGAAATATGCATTGAAATGATGGAAATGTTGATTGTAATGAAGAAAATAAGCATCAAAATGAAGTAAATACGCATCAAAACGAAGGAAATGTTGATAGTAATGAAGTAAATATGCATAAAAATGATGTAAATATACATCGAAATGAAGGAAATATGCATCGAATCGAAGTAAATATGCATCAAAATTTGAATCAAAATGAAGTAAATATGCATTGAAACGAAAAAATGAGCATCAAAATAAAGTAAATATACATCGAAACAAAAGAAATATGCATTGAAACGAAGGAAATGTTGATCATAATGAAGTAAATATGCATCAAAGTGAAGTAAATATGCATCAAAACAAAGGAAATACGCATCAAACGAAGGAAATGTGCATCAAAACGAAGGAAATGTGCATCAAAATGAACGAAATGCTGATTGTAAAGAAGTAAATATGCATAAAAGTGAAGTAAATATGCAAATAAACGAAGGAAATATTGATAGTAATGAAGTAAATATGCATCAAAATGAAGGAAATATGCATCGAAATAAAGGAAATGTTGATCTTAAAGAAGTAAATATACATCAAAATGAAGGAAATATGCATCGAAATGAAGTAAATATGCATAAAAAAGAAGTAAATATACATCGAAACAAAAGAAATATGCATCGAAATGAAGAAAATATGCATCAAATTGAAGGAAATGTTGATCGTAATTTAGTAAATATGCGTCAAAATGAAGGAAATATGTATAGAAATGAAGGAAATATGCATCAAAATGAAGGAAATATGTATAGAAACGAAGGAAATGTCGATCGTAATGAAGTAAATATGCATCAAAGTGAAGTAAATATTCATCGAAACATAGTAAATATGCATCTAAATGAAAGAAATATGCATCGAAACGAATGAAATGTTGATCGTAATGCAGTAAATATGCATCAAGTAAAGTAAATCTGCATCGAAATGAAGGAAATACGCATCGAAACGAAGGAAATATTGATCGTAATGAAGTAAATAAGCATCAAAATGAAGTTAATATGCATCGAAACGAAGAAAATATGCATCGAAATGAAGTAAATATGCATCAAAATTTGAATCATAATGAAGTAAATATGCATTGAAACGAAAAAATGAGCATCAAAATGAAGTAAATATGCATCGAAACGAAAGAAATATGCATCAAAATGAAAGAAATATGCATCCAACCGAAGGAAATATTGATTGTAATGAAGTAAATATGCATCAAAGTGAAGTAAATATGCATTGAAATAATGGAAATGTTGATCGTAATAAATTAATTATGCATCAAAATGAAGTAAATATGCATCGAAACGATTGAAATATTGATCGTAATGAAGTAATTATGCATAAACATGAAGTAAATATGCATCGAAATGAAAGAAATGTTGATTTTAATGAAGTAATTATGCATCAAAATGAAGTAAATACGCATCGAATCGAAGGATATGTTGATCGTAATGAAGTAAATAAGCATCAAAATAAAGTAAATACGCATCGAAACGAAGGAAATATTTATAGTAATGAAGTAAATATGCATCAAAATGAAGAAAATATGCATCCAAACGAAGGAAATATGTATCAAAATAAAGTAAATATGCATCAAAATTTGAATCAAAATGAAGTAAATATGTATTGAAACAAGAAAATGAGCATCAAAATAAAGTAAATATGCATCAAAATAAAAGAATTATGCATCGAAACCAAGGAAATGTCGATCGTAATGAAGTAAATATGCATCAAAGTGAAGTAAATATGCATCGAAACATAGTAAATATGCATCTAAATAAAAGAAATATGCATCAAAACGAATGAAATGTTGATCGTAATGCAGTAAATATGTATCAAAGTAAAGTAAATCTGCATCAAAATGAATTTAATATGCATCGAAACGAAGAAAATATTCATCGAAATGAAGTAAATATGCATAAAAATTTGAATCATAATGAAGTAAATATGCATTGAAACGAAAAAATGAGCATCAAAATGAAGTAAATATGCATCGAAACGAAAGAAATATGCATCAAAATGAAAGAAATATGCATCCAAACGTAGGAAATATGCATCAAAACGAAGAAAATGTTGATTGTAATGAAGTAAATATGCATCAAAGTGAAGTAAATATGCATTGAAATAATGGAAATGTTGATCGTAATAAAGTAATTATGCATCAAAATGAAGTAAATATACATCGAAACGAAGGAAATGTTGATCGTAATGAAGTAAATAAGCATCAAAATGAAGTAATACGAATCGAAACGAAGGAAATGTTGATCGTAATGAAGTAAATATACATCAAAATGAAGGAAATATGCATCGAAACGATGGAAATATGCATCGAAACGAAGTAAATATGCAGCAAAATGAAGTAAACATGCATCAAAACGAATGAAATGTTGATCGTAATGAAGTAAATACGCATCAAAATGAAGTAAATATGCATCAAAACGAAGGAACTGTTGATCGTAATGTGGTAAATACGCATCAAAATGAAGTAAATATGCTTCGAAACGAAGGAAATATTAATCGAAATGAAGTAAATATGCATCAAAATGAAGTAAATATGCAACTAAAGAAGGACATATTGATCGTAATGAAGTAAATATGCAACAAAATGAAGGAAATATGCATTGAAATGATGGAAATGTTGATTGTAATGAAGAAAATAAGCATCAAAATGAAGTAAATACGCATCAAAACGAAGGAAATGTTGATAGTAATGAAGTAAATATGCATAAAAATGATGTAAATATACATCGAAATGAAGGAAATATGCATCGAATCGAAGTAAATATGCATCAAAATTTGAATCAAAATGAAGTAAATATGCATTGAAACGAAAAAATGAGCATCAAAATAAAGTAAATATACATCGAAACAAAAGAAATATGCATTGAAACGAAGGAAATGTTGATCATAATGAAGTAAATATGCATCAAAGTGAAGTAAATATGCATCAAAACAAAGGAAATACGCATCAAACGAAGGAAATGTGCATCAAAACGAAGGAAATGTGCATCAAAATGAACGAAATGCTGATTGTAAAGAAGTAAATATGCATAAAAGTGAAGTAAATATGCAAATAAACGAAGGAAATATTGATAGTAATGAAGTAAATATGCATCAAAATGAAGGAAATATGCATCGAAATAAAGGAAATGTTGATCTTAAAGAAGTAAATATACATCAAAATGAAGGAAATATGCATCGAAATGAAGTAAATATGCATAAAAAAGAAGTAAATATACATCGAAACAAAAGAAATATGCATCGAAATGAAGAAAATATGCATCAAATTGAAGGAAATGTTGATCGTAATTTAGTAAATATGCGTCAAAATGAAGGAAATATGTATAGAAATGAAGGAAATATGCATCAAAATGAAGGAAATATGTATAGAAACGAAGGAAATGTCGATCGTAATGAAGTAAATATGCATCAAAGTGAAGTAAATATTCATCGAAACATAGTAAATATGCATCTAAATGAAAGAAATATGCATCGAAACGAATGAAATGTTGATCGTAATGCAGTAAATATGCATCAAGTAAAGTAAATCTGCATCGAAATGAAGGAAATACGCATCGAAACGAAGGAAATATTGATCGTAATGAAGTAAATAAGCATCAAAATGAAGTTAATATGCATCGAAACGAAGAAAATATGCATCGAAATGAAGTAAATATGCATCAAAATTTGAATCATAATGAAGTAAATATGCATTGAAACGAAAAAATGAGCATCAAAATGAAGTAAATATGCATCGAAACGAAAGAAATATGCATCAAAATGAAAGAAATATGCATCCAACCGAAGGAAATATTGATTGTAATGAAGTAAATATGCATCAAAGTGAAGTAAATATGCATTGAAATAATGGAAATGTTGATCGTAATAAATTAATTATGCATCAAAATGAAGTAAATATGCATCGAAACGATTGAAATATTGATCGTAATGAAGTAATTATGCATAAACATGAAGTAAATATGCATCGAAATGAAAGAAATGTTGATTTTAATGAAGTAATTATGCATCAAAATGAAGTAAATACGCATCGAATCGAAGGATATGTTGATCGTAATGAAGTAAATAAGCATCAAAATAAAGTAAATACGCATCGAAACGAAGGAAATATTTATAGTAATGAAGTAAATATGCATCAAAATGAAGAAAATATGCATCCAAACGAAGGAAATATGTATCAAAATAAAGTAAATATGCATCAAAATTTGAATCAAAATGAAGTAAATATGTATTGAAACAAGAAAATGAGCATCAAAATAAAGTAAATATGCATCAAAATAAAAGAATTATGCATCGAAACCAAGGAAATGTCGATCGTAATGAAGTAAATATGCATCAAA